>RJWM01001351.1:0-159270 GCA_004363535.1 Dasyprocta punctata | reverse complement strand
ACATCCCTCATGGTTCTAGGTAGAAGTTTTGTTTTGTTTTTTACTCTAAGGCTTTTTTCCCTAAAGTCACAACTGAAAAGCTTTTATTTTTCAGGCAATCCAATGTATTTGATTTGCTTTCTATATTGAATATGCAATGAAATAAAATGTAATCAGTTTTCTAAAGCTATCCCAACTTATTCTACTAGCTGGGCCACAAAGCTCCTGTGAGCACAGTGAAGAAGTCAGCCAACTGAGCTACAATTTACCTGTTTCCTCAGTTTCTGTGTCATCCACTGATGTCATTGAGACTCCCAACTCCAGGCATTTTTTCATGTGTGCTTTAGATTTCATATGCTTTGTTAAGTTTCCTAGAAAACAGCCGGGGTGGGGTTGGTTATCAAAATGTGACACCATGTTCCAAAGTACAACATGAAATGAACTAATCTAGGTAACACAGACTAATCTGATTTCCGCAGAGATCAGTCCCTGAGAGCTGTGCGCCAATCTCAGGTAGTCTTTATCTTAAAGATGTTTGGCATTACACAGTCACATCTTTTCAAGAGTAGTAAGACTGAAGATCCCAGGCATTTCTGACCCAGAAGAGATCTAATATTTATCAAAAGGGCCAGTCTCTCAGAACTCCACATACACATAGCAACACAAGCTGCTCACACAACTGTGAGAAATTTCAGAATGAAATATTCTTGACACACCCAACGGAGCCCAGGCCCTGTTACTGATCAGACATAAACTCCAAGGATCCTCATTGGTCAGAAGAAAAAAATATACAAACTAATGTGAAAGTCAGCCTTGTCACTTAATTCAAAGATCCACAAAAACATTTAGCTTTTAGGGAGCACCATTCCCACTACTTAGCATCTATGTGTTTGATCTATCTTAGCAAACTTTCTGAGTGTAATTTCTAGAATTCTGGAGAAATAATACTCCCTTTTTATCTTGAGACTTTATCATTCTAAGAAAAAGGAAAGTTTTCATGTCAAATACGTTATAATAATGATTTCCACAATTATATTTATATCTACATGTGTATGTGTGTACATACATATCTATATTTGGAGATTTATATAATTACTATATGAAATATGAGGAATTTTGAAAGCATTGATCCTATCACCCTTAACCCAGTATCCTAGCATAGAATTGTGGCTTCTTACATCAATAGTAAACTAAATATCCTTACAAGGGGAACAAACTATCTCAACAGGCTGAGTTTCCATTTAGATTTCAGGAATTCTGCTCTTAAAAATAAAGCTTTTCACTCCACTGGTAATTTCTTTTGCTATGCAAAAGCTTTTTAATAAGATGAGATCCCAGTTGTTGATTCTGTGTAGTATTTTCTGTGTGACTGGGGTTTTGTTTATGAAATCTTTGTCTACACCTGTGCCTTCAAGTGTTGTACCTATTCTTGTGCAGCAGACTTAGTGTTTCTGTTTTAATATTTAGATCTTTGATCCATTTTTGATTTTAGTTTAGTGCATGGTGAGAGACATGGCACTAGGTTTAGTCTTTGGTATGTCGACAGCCAGTTTTTCCAACACCATCTATTAAAGAGGCTACCTTTCTTCCAGTGAACATGCTTGGATCTTTGTCAAAGATAAGGTGGCTCAGTGCATTTGGAGTTGTTTCTACATCTTCTGATCTGTTCCACTGATCCTTGAGTCTGGGGTTTTTTGTTTGTTTGTTGTGTTTTGTTTTGTTTTGTTTTGCTAATACCGCTGTTTTTTTTATCACAGTGGCTTTGTAGTATAGTTTCAACTCAGTGATTGTGATACTCCCTTGCTTTTGATGTGTTTTTGCTATTCTGGGTCTCTTCTGCTTCCAAATAAAATTTAGTTTCAAAAAACAAGAAGCTGAGATGAATACATACTTCTCAGAGGAAGAAATACAAATGGCAAATAAATATATGAAGAAATGTTCAACATCATTGGTTGTTTGAGAGACATACATTAAAACAATGCTGAGATTCCATCTCACTCTAGAAAGAATGGCAATTACAAAGAAATCAACTAATAACAAATGCTGGTGGGGCTGTGGGGAAAAAGGGACACTTCTTTATTGCTGGTTGGACTGTAGACTGGTGCAACACTATGGAAATCAGTGTGGAGATTCCTCAAAAAACTAGGATTAGAGGTCTCATTTGATCCCTGCTGGGTATCTTCTCGGAAGAATTAAAAACATCATACCACAGCAATGTATGCACATCCATGTTTATAGCAGTACAGTTTATAATAGTTAAATCTTTGAAACAATTTAAATGCCCACCAACTGAGGAATGTGGGTTTTTATACAAAAGGTTTAAAATAAATAAATGTGATTTTTATAATAAATATATGTGATTTTTTTAAATAAAAAAGATGGTTTTTTTTAAATATACAACAGAGTATCACTTAGCCATAAAGAAGGATAAACTTGAAACATTCCTAGGTAAATGGATGCACTTGAGACTGTACTCTCAAATGAAATGAATCAGACACACATGTAAATATCACACTATTCCTTTGGTGTGAGAAACTACAAGGGTAAATAAGGACCAAAGTGTATAATGGGTATAGTGAAGTAGGAAGAAATGATTCAGAAGAAAGGGGAACTAAGGAGGGATAAAGGGGAAAGAAAGGAAAGGAAGGCGTAAAAATAATAAAAGAAGGATAAAATGGAAATAAAACTTTGTACATGAGGAGAGGAAGAGGAGTTGAAGGGATGGGAGGGAATTAGAAAAAAACAGGAAACAGGATATATCATGTAGAGGTACAAATTCCCCATGATGAATGTGGTCATTGTACATATCTAAATTGTACAAATAAACTTAAAAAAATAAATAAAGCATTTGTTACTATGTTTCTAAAACACTATCAAAAAGCCACAGATAATAAAATTTTATGTGCTACTTTGAAAGTCCTAAACAGAAACATTTTCAGGCCCCTGATGCTCTTATTTATCAAAAATTATACCTATAAATTTTAAGGAGTTCAAAAATGTTATTGATCTGTCAATTCTTAAATCTGTACATTAATGGAAATAATGTGATCTGCTAGGGTGCAAGTATGTCACACACGTTTACAGGTGTGAATGTGAAGTATGGGAAGATCCTTTACAGTCAGTCTCGGTATCCATGGGTTCCACATCTGTGGGATTAACCACTTGAACATCAAAAATATTTAAATAACAAAATCGTGTCTATACTGAGTGTGTACAGAAATTTTCCTGTCATTATTCCCTAAACAATAACAGAACAACAATTTACATTGTACTAGGTATTGTAATTAATCTAGACATGATTAAAAAGTACTCGAGAGGATGTACCTGAGTCTTACACAAATGCAACAAATTTTATAGAAGGGACTTGAGCATGCTTGGATTCTGGTATCTAGGGGTATCTTAGAAGAAACTCCCTACGGATGCCAAAGGATGACTATATTTAGATTTCAGTATGTGTTTCTTTTCCTGTATTTTTATCTCCATCCATTCTGAGGAAGCAGTTCTGTCCAAGATAGGCAAACGCTGGCTTTATTGTGCTCAAGTCGTGAGCTTCTGAAGTAGTGGATTAGGACAGGGAGAAAGGAAAAGCCCAACAGGGAGTGGGACAGGCAAGAAGGGACTGGTCCCAGGAGGGCACCACATCTGTGTTTGGTCCTTGATGTGGGCTTGAAAAACAGGCTTTTCAGCTAGAAGCAAAGACTGGTGAAGTGCTCCAACATGTTTTGCTTGTTCTAGGATTCCCAGATATTTGTGCCCTCCCCAAATTGTGGTCAATATACTTCATTAAGGACCAAACATAAATTATTCCTGCTAGAATTCCAGGATGATGGTTCAGAGCCAGATTTAATTTGATTTTTTTTTTTTTTTTGTAATATCTAGAAATGTCTCACCTCTTCATCTGGTTTTTCACACAACTATACTGCAGCAAGTTCATATGCTCAGGGAAGACACATCCTTTGCAATGAACAGTGAGTTAGCACTATGTACTAAAATCAAAGTCATTATTTTCTTATCTCTTAAGAATCTCTCAGGAAAGTTCCACATAAAAGGCTTCATTATGCAAAGGTGGATGGTATTTAAAGGACCTTATGGTTTTTCTTTTGAAGTGCAAATGAATACTCCCTCTCCCTTTTTTGGCTTTAAAGGCGGCATATCAGTTATGTAAGTACCTTTTTAATAAAGAAGAAACAGATATGTGGAAAGGCTACACATCCACACTCTGTCAAACCAATATAATTTAGAATTTGGAGATACCAGAGAAAACAGGCATGCATTTCCAGACCAAACAATGTTTTATTTTACAGGAAACAAATCTAAGTATTGGAGCAGATTACTTGATATGCAGATTTAAAGTTAAGACACTGGAAATGATGTGAAGTTGGTGAAAGGGTGTCTACAGTATCCATTAGCTCTAATGTAAAACATATTTCTGTATACAATTTCTGACTGTATTTTGAGATCACCAGGTTGACGAACATTTTCATGACTGAAGTGACTTTCTACCTGTTTTTAGCAGGTAGATTTATAGAAAAGTATCATCTACCTGGTAAAAACAGGATTTTTTTTTAAATGATGGAAGATCATTTCAAGGCAAGTCCTAGTTCTTTGAGATTAATAGTTGTGGCCTAGAGTAAGAAGTCTCTGTGCTGATAAATACACAGAACAGAAGCTATCAAATTTCTATGCATAATTAATGCAACTGTGGATGGAGGGGCCCACCTGGGAGTCTGTGGATCTTTACATTATTTATAATCTTGAAACTGACCATAGGCACACGTTTTCTTCCAAGCTGCTGCTTTGCTTTTCGATTGCCACTGCATGTATTGTGTCCCTGCAGAATTTCAGTACTGATGCAAATATTATCCAGACCACATAACATTTCCAACATGAAGTAATAGCTATCCAGGCAATTCTTAGCCACTTCCTTTGGAGACAAGTGGCCTGGCCTTAAGTCTATAGCTCTTAATCAGTCATAAAAGGAGCCTCACAGTCTCATATACATCCTCTGATCACTGACACAAGGGAGAAACTACATTTCATAGAGTCATATTTTCACAAACAAAACCATTCAATTGCTGATTTAGAAAATACTATTGAGAACTCTCAACACCCATAAGAAAAGTAGTTTCCTTCTCAAAATAAATAAATAAATAAATAAATAAATAAATAAATAAATCAGATACATACCTTTCGTTTTGAAGGCAAAGTTACATAACTTGCATACATAAGGCCGAACATCTGTGTGAGTACGTATGTGTTTTTTGAGCATGCTTGGCTTCTTACAGCGGATCCCACATTCTTCACAAATATACTTCCCACGTCCACGTCCTCTGACATATACGTAATCTTCATTTGATTTATACCTGTTTACAAAAGGGAGAGTCCATTCATTGTGCTTTCAAATACTCTTAGCATGTTATATATCAACCCAAAAACTAATGATCTGCATGGCAAGTTGTTATGAGGATCTTTGCAAACAATTACTCAATTGTATTTCAAATAAAGTTTGTGCAATTTGCACAGTAAATCCCTGAGAGAACTAAACAAGGATTCACACTTTAAACAAAATGTAATTCTACATGGAATTCCCAATAGAGTTGCTCTGCCATTCAACGTATATTGATAGACTTGGGGTAAAGACGATCTAACAGACTCACCTAAGCCACAAAGAACTACAAACTTGTGGCTTGCCTTAATACTTTGGGATTCTAATGTTGCTTCCAATCAAGGGACAGTCAAAAAACATACCAACATATTAGAATCAGGTGCACATACCTGTCTATATTTGCTAAAATAAGTATAACTGATAATAGAACTCTTCATTGCAAGTTTCTATTCTATTTTTACAATCCTGGCACAAGAGTCCCTCAGAAATTTCTACTTTACACAGACTCAGCTCACCAACTGTTGTCTGCAGATTTGATCTACTCTTCCCAGGGACCATGAATTTGTGCTAATGTGGAGTCTAAATTTCAACCGTTTCTTGTAAGTACTATTGCATAATGAAAACTAGAGATTCTATTTTTAGTAAAATTTGCATTTGTTTCCAGAAGGATTTCACAGAGAGGTCTGAAAGGATATCTGAGGTCATGTAGTTTAATCAAATGGATAGACAAACAAAGTCTCAGATATTTCCTTTGATAATCAAGGAAAGAAAACCTACCCAATGCTCTACCATCTTATTTTGTTTAGGATACAATGACATATGATGTATCATAGAGTATAGTAAGATTCTACTAAATAATTCAGTGAATATCATTAGCTCTTCAATCCTACCTAGCTTAGTGTCTAATGTCATTAGGGCAAGATTTTCCTTTTAGGAAGTCATTATTTCCAAAGGTAAATTGACATGCAAAATGTTTTATTCACTATGGACTTGTGTAAAAGAATTAGACATATAGCTTTTTACAATCAAATAGGACTGCCAATTTCCCTATTTTGTCCTAGTTATACACCAAAGGAAATAGAAACAAGTGCAACTTTACCTGTCCAATCCATTGAAAGATTTTTAAGAGTGAAACTTCACATATATTTAAGTACTAACTTTGTTCTGGATGCTATCTAATCTTAATATTTGCTACTTTTTGGTGAATACCAATCAAGGTAAGAGTTAAATAGAGTGAAAAATACAAATAATCAATTGTGCATGTCTTTTGATCCTTTAAATTATTCCCCTTTTACAAGAAATTTCAACTTCAACTTATTCTTCATAATTAGTTGAAAGCTTATCTCACACTGTCATTTGTAACGAAGTAGAAAAAAATGAGAGATGCCAAGTCCCCTTCACCTTTCAGTTTCACTACTCTCTGGCCATAACCAGAAAAAACCACTTGCGGGGTACACAGTAAAACAGTTTTTGCAGAATGCTGATTTTCTTCAGGAAAGGATGCTTCAAGCTTACTATATAGCCCACCATCCTAGTTGATGAGAAACACATTTTATATTCATACAATGTGATTTATTTTCAATATCTTAGGTGATTAACTTGCTTTCAGAATGAAAAACAGTGAACTTTTGTATAAACAGTACTCTATTAGAAAAACCTGTATAAATAAAATCCTTACCATATTATAATTCTGTAGACCCATGAATCTACTTGATAGAATATTTGATGGATTTTGAAAAAACAGAAAGAAAAAATATGTTTAACTAAATTATTAAACCTACTGATTAGCTAACACAAGGAACATATGCACTTAAAAATCTGATCAGACTTTCAGTTATCATTTTTGCAACTTAGAGCTAAAAGGTGGGAACATCCATCTGGAATGAATGCCTGACCACCAGGTAGAAAAGCAGGTTCACACAATAAGAAATGATTGGGACATAGCCCATAACATGGGGCCAGGAAGGGCGGAGGAAATGAAATACAGCTATAATCCTTTTGGATTATCAAAACACAGCAATCAAATGTTCACATTTTTCACTTCTGTCCTTCATTAGTAGAGATGGGGGTCCCCAAAGAATACAGGAACAGTGAAGGCCTCGCTAATCTACAGGCACAAGAGCACTGCTCTGAGGAAAGCTGCTGAATGTAAGAGGGGTGACTCAGTCCCAGGGACCTCTCAGTTTCTGAGGAAAGATAAAATCTGTATTTCTCTTGTTTGTGTTAAAATATGAGAGATGTCTAAAAATACTGAGACAAGCTTCATGGGCTTCATTCAATGGTGGTTTTAGTGGGGAAAGCACGAGACATCCAAACTGGTAAAACTACTTGAGAAATTGGTACAGTATTTCATCTCATTAAATACTCAACATTTTACAATCAAACAAATAGCATCATGCTGTCCTTCATATATAACTGGAATAAGTGCATGCTCATGAAAATATGTAATCCCAAAAACACGGTCAATGTGCTTTAATTTTTTCTTTTAATTGAAAGCATAAGCCTGGGCTATGTCTGGGGCTGCACACCTGTGATCCTAGTACTTGGAAAAGCAGAAGGAGGAGGATCACAATGCTGAGACTAACCTTTGCGGCTTAATGAGACCCTGTCTCAGAAAGGCGGGGATGAAGGGCTAGGAGTTTGGCTCAGTGGCTTAAGCACCTGCCTGGCAGGCACGAGCTTGTGAGTTCAATCCCCAGTGCCAAGGGGAAAAAAAATAAAATAAAATAAAATAAAGAGGCGGGGATGGGCTGGGAAGTGGCCTAATGGAAAGGCCCTGGTTTCAATCCCCAACACCACAAAAAAAAAAAATAAATAAATAAAGCAAATAAGCATAGATAGGTCTGAGTTTTTCCTTCCATGGGACTGGATTGAAGATACAGTGCTACCAAAATCTAAAACTAGACATTACACATATGTGCAATTCTTTTTTACTGATACAGATAACACAATGATTGAAGTTTATTACCTGGTTTTCAGAGGCTCAGATTTTCACATTTAAAAATAAATTCTGAAATGCAGAGAAACTGTCACAGACTGGAGGAGACAAAGGAGATGTGACAACTGAACTCAGTATAGCACCCTGACTTGGATAGTGGAACAGAACAAGGATATTGATGGAACAATGCAAGTGTGCAGTTTAGGTAACAAAAAAAAGAAAACAAATTAACTAGTTCCTAGGATTACATAGGAGTTTTCATGAATTAATTTGCATAAGCATGGGATAAAAACATGCCTATTAATAAGCCAGATAGATGCCTATAAAAAATACCAAAGAATGAACAAACTTAAATGACCTCAAGAGACAGATAATATTTCATATGAAATTAATGGTGTGAAAATTTAAGGCAGAGGCCTGAACCACACACATCAGTGACATTTTCATTAATATCAAGTCCCGAAAGCAAAGCCATGAACTCATTACCTATTACTCAGCCAGACTTCAGAAATGTGATTAGAAAAGAAATTTCCTTGAAGTTTCCATTCCAACTATACTATTTTTTTTCTTGCAGACATTCAGAACCATTTACTTTGACTTATAAACTGAATGTTTTACGTTTGTACGTATGTTTCCTTACCCTCCTTCAAAGATTTTAATTCGGATTGGCTCAGTTTGTTTGGATCCAATATCTTTATCTCCATGAATCTCTCCTTTCCCTCTTTCCTTTAAGATATTTCCCACTAGTTTCCTTTCTAGTTTGCTGCCAAACAAGAAGGACCCATCCGGTTTCATCTGTAGGACAAAAGGAGAAAATTATTTTGCCTACTTTTTCTAGGAAAGAGAAACCCACGCTTCCATCCATCTCTGAAAATTAGCCTAAACTCCATGCAATGAGGCCATGGGCCCTAGTTACAGACAATAAGGGACACTAGTGAAGAAATTAGGGAAGAATAAAGCTCCCACAGAATCAACAATTGTTTACATGTACTCAGTGAACATTTACTTCCTACAACACTAATGAAGATTTCTTTTGAAGTAGCAATTGGGGCAATTCCGATGAAGGACGTAGTCTAAATAGTCATCGAAGGGAAAAGAGTAACACATAAATGAAAGCATACTTCTTAAAACCTCTATTTCTTCCATTATTAATTTAGCATAAATTACCAAATGCCCTTTGTTAATATTTTACATGTAAGGCATTAATTGCTCAAGTAGGGACAAACAAGCCAGTAACTTAGAAAAGTAAGTTTTGGGAGAGATACACAGAAAACAAATTTTAAAGGACTGTCACTGAGAACCAGCCCTCTAATATCTGCCTACTTTATTTCTGACACCCTTTGTGCCTCCTTTCTGATCTTTCTTTTCAGTATCCACTCCCTGTTTTTTTACAGCCCTATTTCACAAACTCCTAAATTTTTCATATCAAAAAAAAAGTAGATCTATCAGGTTACTAACTCAGGTTAGAAAGGAGAGAAATCCACATGCTTGAATTAGTCCCCCTGGGAGAATTCCATGGCACCTGGATGGAGATACTTGAATTTGGGGGGACTTTTCCCTAGAATCCTCAGAACTATGTACAATCAGTGGCTTTCCCACCTGTGGGTAAGACCAATGTTACTGAGGACTTCCCAGTTCTGACCTCAGCTTTACTAGTATGTTTCAGGCCTTATAGCCTTCACCATGCAGTATGCTCAGCAATCAGATCCATGACACACAGTGCTTTCTAAAATAGTGTCTGTTACCTGTGTGAACTGCTTCCAAGCACTGGACGATGTGAGCTTGCCGGTTCCAGGCCTATGCATAGCAGCCAGAGTATAAATTTCTGCAGTGATTTTTTGCTTGGACCTCAGGAGTGCCAGTGTGGTCTTGGTGTTCAATCCTGATGGGTTTGGGTTACAGGAACTAATGCACCATGAAGCATAAACTGATGATTTGAAGGTGGCCTGCTGCACAAAATTGGGTTTTGTATAATTCAAGAAGCACCAACTCACAGTAGTTGTTGTCCGCAGACTGGGGAACTGAAGAATCTGCTGGAAATCTGCCATGTCCGTGAAAAGAAGGGTGGAGTTTGCCATGCTCCTGCTGGGGCTGGAGGCCATGTGAACCAGCATGCCGAGGGGCAGCTTCCGGCCCTTGCCATCCTCTTCCTGCTGACTGTCTCCTGCAGGTAGCGAAGAACTCTGAGGACTCATGCTCATGTCTGACGCTGTCTCATCGATGTCTAGTTCATCTGAGGACTCTTTGCTTTCAGAAGGCCCACTGGACTTCTGCCCTGGAGGGGGTGCCCTGGAGCCAGAAAGCATCTCCTTGCTGGGCGGGAATGGCTCTCTGGAGGTCCCACTGACAGAGGGGTGGTCTTGAGATGAGGAGGGTGACAGAGAGGAGAAGGAAGATGACCTTGACTGCAAGCCATCCTTTGGCTCTGAAGCGCAGCCTTGCCGAACCAATTGGGGCTTCTGGGGGCGGGAGAGGTCTTTCTTAATGTCTGAGTTGGTAAGCTCCACGGCGCTGAGCTCTTCAACAATCTGCCCATACATCTTCTCTTCTTTGACCCGCTTCTGCTGCTTTGTTTCCATGAAGAGCTCCAGGCTGCTGGCTGGAGAAAGCATTCGCTTGCTGCCTCCAAGGGAGGCAACGCTGTCTGAGGTGGAAGGTAAACATAAGGGGATGGAGGACTCTAAGCCAAGGGGCAAGGTCTGAGGTACTTTCCAAAGCGGGTATTTTTCCAAGCCTGCATGCTGCCCGAGGACCTGGGCAATGTTAAATCCTATCCCTTGCATGGCTGCATTAGTTACCAGTGTTTTTTGGGTCATATTCTCATCAACTTTGCATATGACAATGGCGGGGCTGTTCTGCCCAAGTATCTGAGAAATACTTGTGTACATGACACTTCCATAGGACGGAACGTGCGTCTGGATCCGAACAGGAACCACTGTTCCCGGTAGTGATTGCAAAGGCCCAGCATCTGCAGAGGCAAAATCTTCTTGAAGAATCTGCTCAGAGGGAGTTTCAGTCAACTTGCTGCTTGGGTCCAATGGGAATTTTGGAGGAAGGTTCTTTGAGTGTAGCCCTGATGTTCCTGAATAACACGGGTAAGTCTGCTCTTTTGCAAGTGCATAATCAGCAGATTTCTTTCCAGTGTGTTCTGCGACATGCTCTAAAGGATAGCTAGCATGAATTTCTGCCTGGAAAGAAGGTTTGCCATAGCTCTTCTGAGGGGGTTGAGCAAAGGGATGAGGGAAATGTGCCTGCCACCAGGGAGGCTGCTGAGCTGGTAAATGAACCATACAGACAGTAGGATACTGAAATTGAAACAAAGCATTCTGGATGGGAGAAAATGGAACTGTCTCTTGATGCGGGAATAAGTGTGGCTGTTCAGGTAAGTGCTTGCTTGTCAAATAAGATGTTGGTTGCATTAAAGGATTTCTCAAAGATTCCTGGCTGTCCATGTGCATAATCTGTTGCTGGGCCAGATGGAGGGGCCCTGAACTCAGCTGGGCACAAGGACCCACTCCTTGCTTCCCTGGGTCATCTGCCGGAAGAGGCGGAAGCACAGAGGATGGGCCATGGAGCCACGTGGCCCTGAGGCCTGCATGGAGCTGCTCCATTTGCTCCTGCTTCACACTCGGGTCCACACCAACCTCACTCTGGGCAATTTCTGGGGAGCCACTGAAGGAAGCCTGCCGTACCAGAAAGCATTTCTTCCTCTCCCGGGACGGTGACAATGTCAAGGCTGGTGCTCCTGCCATGGGAGCATGGGACAGATTCCCATAATCAAATGATTTGCTCCGAATTTCGGGAACTTCTGTTGGCTGAGGACAAGGCATCTGCTCGGAGGAACAGCGCCTCATCTCTTTCTGGTGGTGATGGCCAGGAACAGACAGGGAATATGAACCGGCAGGTACAGTCAAAAACTCTGAATGCTTCCCAAACTCATCCTGCTTCGGAGGCGCAGTAAGCTTAATGGTTTCTTCTCTTTCAAAAGACATTGAGAAACTGGAGCTGTGGGACAAGTTGCTTTCTTGACTGGGGCTGCGAGAGAGGCCTGTGCCAGTGGATTCGAAGCTGGACTCACCTGAGGAGTGCTCCATATCTGCAAGTCGCAAGCGCTTCTTTTTGGGCGGCAGTTTCTCAGCGGGGAGCTGAGAAAGGGTCTCACTTCTCTGGGGCCACTGAAATTCTTCCACGGGCTTTTCTGGTTCTTTGCTCTGGGCTCCTTTCTCTTTCTCTGGTTTATCAGGCTCCTCAGTAACGCGAATCTCAGGGACCTGAATGTTGTGCTGGCGAACCAGCCGAGGCTGTGCGTGATAGGCCTGCTGTTGTACCTGCGGGGACAAAGCTGGTTTCCCTCCACTTTCTGCGTTTTCCACACTAGGAGCCCACTCTGGGCTCACTGGGGCTTCCGAAATCTCACTGTCACATGTCTCAGAGGGTGAGGGAGCTTTATCTTGTGTACCAGCCACGAGTTCACCCGACTCAGACCTTTCAAATGAATTGGGTCGGCTCAGCGAGTTTGTGTGCTGAATCACAGAAATCACATTTCCAGGAGGTTTCCGACCTGCCAAGTCTGACATCTTATCAGAATCAGCGGTGGAAGGTGACTCCTCTGACCCCAGAGACGGACTTCCAGACTGCAGCTGGGGTCGACCTGGGTCAAAGCGCTCGGAGTGACCATGAGAAGTATTCTCAAGTCCAGCCATGGCAAATCCACCTCTTACTCCTTCTTGCATCTGCACTTTGGGGTCATAATCTGGAGTCATCACACTCATGGAAGTGCTGCCGCCGCCGCCGCAGACCATGGGGGTGTCCTCTTCATCTCCTACACTCTTCTCTTTCCGACGTTTCCTGTTCTCACACGTAGTTCCAAACATGGTTGGCACTCCCTGCAATGGCACTGCAGGATCCATAAAATATTCTCCTCCATGTTTTAAAGAACTTAAACAGGAAATGTCCCTGTAGCTTTGCTTTGGTGTTTCAGAGTCTTCCCACTTCTTATAGGGTTTCCGACAGGCGTCATAGTCATACCCGATCCTGTCCCCAGGAATCACTTTCTTTTCCTTCAGGGATGAGCTGGCAAGACTCTTGGGCATCCTGCCGGGGTGCTCAGCCTCCATGTGCCCCTCCTGGACTGATGGCAGCTCAAAGGCCGCCTGTCTTCTCAGCATTCGCTGAGGGGGCATGCCGACAGTACCTGGGTAGAACACGTCGTCGGACCCTGTCATCCTTTCATCAAATGAGTGGCTTCCTCTCAGAGAAGGAGGAATCATTAAACTCGTTGCTGAAGAAGTTGGCATTGAGTTGCTTCTAATAAGGGGTGAAGAGTCTAGAGGAGCTTCTAAGAGGACTGGGTTGCTGCCTGGGAAATTTGCTGGATAAAGTTTCCCTTCATTCCTGACAGATGATGGAATAGTCTGAGGTTGCCTGAACTCACTGTTGAATTTTGTGGACCTCAAAATGCTTGTTTGAGTGGGATCCACTTCTCCCTTGCTGGGGATCAGCTGTGAGACAGGATCCTCAAACATCTTGACATCTAACCTGGTGTTTACGTGAGGTAATGGTTCCATGATACCCTTCCTCCCCAAGGTGGCGCGCTCCTGACCTGTGGGCGTAACACTGAGTGCATTTCTCGGACTAAGCCGACAGTATTTTCCAAAGATGATTTCTTCGTAAGACTTTGCATTTGTGTTAGGAGGGCTTATTTGCTGCTCTGCACTTTCTGAGCGAGAAAAGTAACCTGAATCAGTGCTTCCTTTACTGTGCGGGCTCAGAAGATTGAGAGATGGCTCAGAATCTTGTCCTTTTTTCTCTGACAGTCTTAGTGCAAGTTTCTGTTTAACGGTGTGAGAGTCATCAGCCTTAGTATTTAAAGATGGATTTGGTAGCATATCAGAACCAATATACTGAGAGCTTTCATTGGGTAGGGGAATCCCACTTTTGGGGATAATCAGAATCGGCACCTTCATTGGGCCACCTAAAGATTCTTCCAAGGACCCATGGTAGCCACCTCTGCTGGCAATATCCAATGGGATGGGCGGGCCAGGGCTCATTTTGTCAGAAGTCTCAGCAAATAAAGAGCTCTCTTCATCTGTATCTGTACTCTGCTCACCATCTGAATGTATTTCTGCTTCTACATCAATAAAACCAGCCTCCAGGTCCAATTTAGATACAGCTGATTCCGTGAAAGGTACTAATCCTGCCTTAATTGCATGGGCATGTGACTTCCTGTGCTTGTACAAATTGCTCTTTGTCTTGAAAGAGAAACCACAAGGTATACATGGATATGGCCGCTCACCAGTATGGGACCTGATGTGTTTTTTCAGAACGCTTGGTTTGGCACACGCCCTGCTGCAGTAAGGACAAATGTACTTGCCGGGCTTTTTGGGTTTGTGCTCTTTCTTGTGAGCATCTTCTGCCTGTTCGATACTTTTCTGGGAGTATTGGCTATAAGCAGGGTTCAGACTTGAAATCTTTTTTCTAGGATAACCACTACTGTGGCCATGTATAGGAAAAGGAAATAAGTCTTCAGAGGCAACCGATGGCAAAGGGCCAGGGAATAGCCAGGGAGGGCCTTCTATGCTCTGGTGAGGCTTGCTGCTGTGCATGACCCCCTGTGGCAAGGAGTGCTGAGGGAAAGACAGTGAATGTTGGCATGAGTAAGGACTCGGACGGTGCAGTGGATATTGCTTCTCTGAGACTGGCTGCACCACTTCGGCAGGTGAGGGCAGCTTCCCAGAAGCAAACAGTTGTGCTGATGCTGTGTTTCCGATTTGCTCAGGATCTATTTGTGGTTGCTGCTGTCCTTCCTGACTGCCAAAAGTGCTCATCTTAATGACAGCTGATTGCTCCTGCCTCCATCTACCTGATGCTTGATCAGTTTCTCCAGACCTTGAGGTAGCTTTTTGTCCTAGAGCTGTGTCCCCGGTGTCCATTTTGTTATGCAAGGTCTTAAGTGCTAGTTTGCCTGAAAGCCGTGCAGACTCATGGAGTGTCTCTAAAGCTGTGCTTTCAAAAGCTCAGTTGCTTCCATGTTCCAGGGTGTCTGCAAACCTGCTGATTGTCCTTTCTCTTTGGAACCTTCCACACCCACACCGTAGTCAATGGGCATTAGATGGCAATGTCCTTGGACCAGGTTATAACACAGTTCTCTCCATCATTGAAAAGTCCGTCCGAAAGCTAAGTGCAAATCTACAACGGTTTCTTATGGCATTTGAATATCGTCAACTGGGATGGAAGTGGGATGATGAATAAAAGAAATTTTGCCCATCAACTACAGCAAAGTTTAATTGCCAATTTCACTAAGATAAATTGACCTGAAGGAAAAGAAAATGTAGAGATTGTCATAACGGTCATCAAATTAGAAACCAAAACCAATCTTAAATCATCAGCCTCAAGATGGATACATTAAAAATGGTTTTCAGTCCAAGAAAATTTTGTAGCTATTACATTAATTCCACAGTGAAAAGATACTAATTTCAAACAGCAGTATGTCATAAGGAAAAGTCTCTTTCATGTTTGAATTCTGGGATGGGAGTATTGGCTTAGTGGTAGAGCATGTGCTTAGCATGCATGAATTCCTGGGTTTAATCCACAGTACCAAAAAAAAAAAATTTGAAGGAAAACTCTTTATAAATGTTACTTGTAAAATCATAAAACTGTTTAAAGCATTCATTAAAAAATTTAGAGCTATTCATAACTAAGTTTCATGGCTTGTATACTAAAATGTATTACACACCTATAAAGATACATATTTTATAGCTTAATATAAACTATACACTTGTATATAACATAACATAAAATCTATATTAATGTGAATATTAATATAGAATAAAAGACAAACATATAGCACATGATTTACAGCAAATATATTAATATAAATATTTTATATAACATCAATATAAGACAGATATATTTTATAGCTTAAAAATAGTGATTAATAGAGTTAGATCAAGGATAGAAGGATCAAAGATTGTCACAGAACATTGGGGAAGGTAAAAGAGTGCATCTAAACAAAACAATCACTATGAGCTTCAAAATGAACAGTTTAAAAATCAAATGACTACCTGAATGGTTGACAGTTCTCACGGGCATGATTGTCTTGACGCTTCCTAGGTACAAAATAAATTAGGATAAATTGTTCCATTAAATACACACACACACACACACACACACAACATGTGCATTAATTAGGCAGTTTCTTGTGAGAATCTGACCAATTCTCATTACAAATTGTTTTCCTGTTTGAAAATCATTACTTTTAATGAAATTAAAAGCCTCACAAGTGAAAATTATACATATATTACTTCTCATCTCTTGGTTGACACGTATGTAATTTCGTATATCACATAAACTTCAAGTGAACTAAGAAAATAGAATTTTATATCAAAAAGACTGGACTAACATAATAAATTATTAAACAGATTACAGTGCTTTCATTTAGCAATGAGGTAATATCTTTATAAATCAGACATTTAGCTTATGTTTGACAGTTATAAATTAAAACCACCACACCATAACTAGACACAAGTCTTATTCAATGAAGACATAATATATAATAGATGTACCAAATAAAATTCAAAAACAACATTATTTTCATATTAGACTAGAAGAATTACTTATGTAAAATTTAAAAGCAGATATTTGATGGTCAGAACAAAACTTACCTAGAATATGACGTTAAACTGTTGTTGGGCTTAATTTTTAGGACAAGGAGGCCAATTGGAAAGAGTCGTGTCTACTTTTTATTTTTAAAAAATCAATTTTGCTATGGTTAACATGGGATCATCCTCTATTCCAACAACATTTACACTGATACCTTGGTTGTCAAACGGCTCCAAGCTTGAACTTTCCATTACTCCAACCCCAAAGTTAAAAAAAAAAAAATCTGCTGTGTTCCTAACTTTGCTCGATAGTAGAACCAAATATCAGACATGAAAAAACCTGTATGGGCCAAGTGGGTCGCGCATTATGTCTCTCCGTGGACAGGAAGGGGTGGCTTCAGTCTAAGCACCGCTCTTGCCCAAACATCATATAGTGCCTGTTTGAGTGCATGAAAACATTCATCATGGTGCTTTTTTTCCCCTTGTGCTTCATCTGAGTAAAATATTGTAACCATGGCTCCAAAGAAAGTTACTGACACTAAGCTAAGAGTAAAACTGTGAGAATCACAGTAGGGTTTAAGAAAGAAATCATTGGTGAAATTTGTCAATGTCCTGGAAAAATGAATTTAAGAGTGTAATTTTGGGCCTCAGAACCAATTGTTTGGTTTTCCATTATTTCATATAGGAAAAATACGTTCAATTCTCAAACTTTTCAGTGTTCAGACACTAATTTGAAACAAAATGAGTTTGACAACCGACATATCACTGCATTATCCAGAAGGTTTTTAAGATTCAAAATTTGATCTCTATTAAAAACACAGTAACTCAATTATGCAAATAGCGTCTGTCAGGAAAATCGCTTCCTTTGAATGTAGGAAACAGGTGGGCTTTCTAAGATACACGATGCCCCGCTATTAATGTGTTCAGAAATCCCAGGCCCTGCTTCTCAGCCCTGGGCCTTTCAGGATGCGCCCCTTGCTACTGAGCTGGACGCCCCAGCAGCACGGAGAGCCCTCTGACCCACATTCCTCAGAACACAGCACTGAACTTTTCCCTGCAGGGCAAGGCGAGGGAGCTGGATATCATTTCTGTTTCACGCAGAACTTTCATATTAGATTTCAAACACACTTGAAGATGTATTACTCTCTCCACATTCTTCTCGGGGAGACTTCAACTCACTGCTACCTGTAAAAATCACTTCCCTTCTTGGAGCTTCTAAGTCGTATAGAAAAATGTAAGTGGGAGAGGGAATGAGTGATAGGTCTCTTTGTAAATTTGTTGATCGTACTCATGAACCATTACAAATGTGGACTTCTATTAATTGCTTGTTTATCACTGCTTTGTTTTGAAAATTGAAAAGAAAAATCTGCAGTGGAAATGACTCATATCATATATCCATTATTGCCTATGGTACAGCTTTTTCTTTAAACCCAAACAGGATTTAGGAGTGCTAAAACTTAACTGAGGAAAAGAAATTCGTTGTACAAGCCATAACACTTTAAGAATTTAATCCAAAGTTTTTTTAAAAATGACACTTGTACTAAGTGACACAATTCCTCCAAAAATGACATACACTGCTGAGCTTGTGTTTTATCACCAAAATATATAAAAATGCTCAGATTGAAGAATACTCTTGTAAATATGTTAGAGAAAAAAATCTACATTCAATGATCAGTGAGTCTAGGAAAATTGTTTGCACTTCATATTACAAATCATCAAATGTACTATTGTACATTCTACAATTTTTGTTTAATTTCCTTGATGGAGATCTACTTAGAATGATAAAAAAAAACTATAGTAATGTGGTTAATTACAGCTACATTATTTCTTTATAAGCATAAAGATTCTATTTGTTTTTCAGAATCTTTAATAGTTTGCTGGGTGTGATGACATACGCCTGTAATCCCAGCACTCAGGAGGCTGAGCCAGGAGGATCGTTGCAAGTTCGAGACAAGCCTGGGCTATAAAGTGAGCTCAAAACCAGCCTGAACTTCATAGGGAGACCCTGTCTCAAAAGACAAAAAAAAAAAAAAAAAAAAAAAAAAAAAAAAGTATCTTTAATAGTATATTAAAAATAAATTTCCAGGATTTTACCAATCAATATATATATATATATATATATATATATATATATATATATGTTTAAAATGGAATACAAGAGCAATTCTCCTATGAAAAGAAAACAGCTAGTTATCATTTTTATTCACTGAGATTTCTTTTTATGGTAACCAAAACCATGCAAAGTCATTTTGGCTCCCACTGCCAACAAAGGAACAGTATTCCAAACAGAGTTTCACATTCACATTTAAAATTTTCTCTAATGCTTTTCAGTGCTAGGAGGATGAACCTCAGAGAACAGGACTTGAGTTTCTGTGGATGGTGCTTATGAGCTCATAAGCATCCTCCAGTCAGCAAAGATAGGCATTGTCTAGCTCATCACACTTTTCAGAGTGGGGAAGTATGGATAAAGATATTTGATTCCCCTCTGAGTGATTATTTCAGGGGTAATGGAGCAAAAGGAACAGAAGCAAAAGAAAAGAAAATGGTAACTAAGAGATTCCAGCTTTCTAGATGTATCCCTTCTCCTTTGGTCACTTTTCAGAGTCACACTCAAATCACTTTGTACCCAGTTAAATACTTTCCTCAGACCCCAAAAGGAAAGGCCTTGAAACAGCTTCCTGCAAAGAGCTCCTCTGAGGTCTCCTGAGGGTAACAGCTGGGTGGGATTGGCAGCCAGGCAGTGCTGCTCTGAACATGAATAAAGACCTACAGTATCCAGGTTGTCCTTCTGGGATCTTTTGCATAGAAAAACACTATCTCGGGGGAAAAAAAATTTAACTCAGGAAATTAATCATTACTTGATTGGTGGCAAAAGTCAAGTGAGCATTAAATAATAACATCCTATACCATAATGGAATGAAATGACTACAAACGAACACTACTTCTGCTTCCAGGATTTTAATAACATGATGTTTCTTTAAAATCAAAATGGTTATTTGTTCTTTCTTCTGGAGAATCAGATGGTATTCCACTTATAAACAAAATATATGTCTTATGATAGTATAATCAAATAGAATTTTAGGAGTGACTTCCATATGTTTGTCTTGAAAATGTCTTGGATCATTAATAAAATATCTTAAAAAACACGGAACACGGCAGAGCACCATTATAACGCCAATGACCAGGACCCACATTCCTAACTACTCCTCAGAAGCACACAAGCTCAGAGGGTACCAGGTGAGGGTAAAAGGACTCACCAGAAAATCGTGACCAGTGCCAGAGTCCAGCTGAATACAGACTTATTTCCACAGGATGATTTTAAAAGGGAACTCTCCTGAGAGCCAAATTCATTATAAATACTTCTTTTAGTAAAAATTCCCATAACAACCTCAGTCCTTCCTAAAATGAGCAAGTTGCCAATATGAGAATACCATATAGTACATTACTTTATGGATAATTCTGTACATTATATATGAAACCCTGCTAAGTGATTCTGACAAATTTCAGAGAAAAGTAAAACTGTTGGAATGATCACCCTCTAATTTGACATTCATACAATCTAATTTGCTATTTAAAGCCTAATGAAAACTGAACTGTATTTTTCCATGTGGTCTCTGGGATGCAGATGCCACTGCAGATATTTGTAGAGCTTGTACATTTAGGAAAGCCATTTATAACTTAGTTTTGATGATAGCATGTGGTTTTTAATATTTTGACATAATTTTTCTACAACTTTTTATAAGCATGTTTTCACTTTTTCAGGGCTTCTTTTCTCATTATATAGCAAAAGTTATTGTTATAAAGATTAGTAAGAATTTACTGAGTAGAATTTCCATGGAAATAAACTCAGCTGAAATTTTCACGAATGGAATTATCTCAAAAAGGTCGGGATTAAAATTGCCCTCTTACGAAAAAAATACAGCTTTCACAACATTTTTCTCTGGAAATAGAAGTTGCATCATTTCTTCCCTGATTTGATGAGTTCGTGTCAGGCCAAAACTGCTTTGCAAATGTAAAAACAATAGAAAAAAATAATGAATTTGAGTTATTAACCTGTTATCCTCATATCAATAAACTGCATCACACCCTTCTTTGCTTCCTAAGACGCCAGTTCTCTCCACAGGAACTCATGCACAACTTCTGGGAATCTGAAAGAGGAATAAGATTTAAATGATGATGACTGATGACGCTTATAATGAATTTAATAGCATGCTTATTCTTTACCCACAGAAACTTCCTGCCATTAGGAAAGAAAATCTGGGACTGTATCATTCAAGCAGTATTTTCCTTTTTTTAAATTTAAGAAAACAATTTCCTTTCTTTTACCATACTGCAAATCTTTTGAATAAACACTTGTGCTCATACTTGTAACAGTGAGAGTAGAGGTCATTAGGAAAATAATGACAGCCTTAAAATCCAATGCCTTGGGACTAGGAAATATGCCACAGCAGTCCATGCTGCCATTCTGCCTTAAAGCTGCGATTCCCACAAAGCTTCTTTTGGAGAATCATCAACTAAACTTCATAGTATGATTCTCAGATAACCTTGCAGCAAATTCTTTTTTTAGCAGTTATGTTCTGTGCTAAAATTAATTTCTGAGCAAAGAATCCAAAACCAACCAAAGTAAAATCTGGCGTCCTTAGACACTCTGGTAAGTAATGAGGAAGGGGACTTTCTCAGAATTAATACCTATTCAAATTTGAACCAAAGAAACACATGGAAGAGCAAACAATGTAATCCAAATAGATTTTTCAACCAATCATCTTGAGGTGGTTTAGCTCTTAGCACAAACTAGAAAATATTGCTACACTATCCAGGGATGGTTCCTGTATATTTGTTACTTTTAAAAAATTGTTCTTTCTTTGTAGCAAATTACTTCCAAACCTCTCGTGACAAGAACACAGGCACTAAGGAATGACACTTACAATGTGCCTTCCCTCACTACTGCTTCATATAAGAATTCCAAGCGCAGAAAGGAAGCAGTTTGCCTTCATTTCTCCCCTCTTTTCTGCACATCACTGCAGTAGGACTTCAGGACACCCTATGCACTTTACGACATGAATCATCACAAGCAAGCAGGCCCACTCGGTTCCTCAAAAGACACAAAAGGTGCAAAAATAGCGTCTGCAATTGAAGCAAGAACCACGTCAGCAACCAGATGAATGTGGGTGGTCAGATAAGATTCTGTTATTGCAAAGGGCAAATTATTAAGCAAATACTAGATTTATTTTCTTTTTTAAACATTGTTCTTCTTGCCTCAAATCAACCATTTGTGGCGCTCAAAATGACACCTGACAAACTCTACTCTTCTCAAAATTGAAAGTTCAAATGCCGAAGAACAAGATTGATTACCATTGACAGACTGTGGTAGTTTCCAAAAAGGGAAAAATAATGAATGTTCTATAAGATATTTAACTATATCTATATGCCTATACCTTAATTAACACACTAAGTATCTCTCTTTTTAAAAAAAATGCTTTAAAATATATGTCTTGGTAATATGACCTTAGCTAAAGTAGAACATGGTATGTCTCAGAAAAGAAAAAATAAATCACTAAGTTATTTTATATTCCAAGCAAAATTCACTCAAGACATAAATGGCCGAGATTCTACAGATACAGCTATTTATAGAGAACAAAATCTTGCAGTACTCAGTGACTACCTATGACTGGTAGTCCCATAGTTACTGCATTAGGAGGGAAGAAGGAAAAGGAGAGCTTAATTCCCAGGAGGCCAGGACAATAGGGAATCATTCCTACCAAGTGCTCTGTGGTCCTCCCCGTTATGAGCTGTGACAGGGCAGCGTTCTCTGTTCTGACCTTGCTTTTCCAGTCTTATTTTCCGGCCACTGCAAACGGGAAATACGTCTCTTGTAAGGTGCATGTACATATATTTGAAATTTTAAGATGAGAGAAGATCCCTTGCTCACCTAATAAAAGCATTCAGAAATCATTTCATAGTTACAACTCATAATCTCTTTTCCTTATAGAAATTTCCAGATAACTAGTGTAACTTTAAAAGAAAAATCTAAGTGATATTAATACAAAAAATATGACATTGATTTGAGGGATTTTCTCCAAATCATTTTCTTGCAAATTGGAATCAATAGTGGCCTTTGTGAAGGAGGTGATTATCATTACTATTAAAAAGAAAACATGCAGTTACCATCACAGATAAGTTTTTGTACTAATTTTAAGTGAGGTTTGTGCCAATTTCTTTTTCAAAATAAAACACTTTCCTCAAACAGCTCTTGATAATGTGATAAGGCATGCTTATGTTCCCTAGAATTCAATGGTTCACATGGGAGACAATATAATAAAAGAAAAGAATGTCATTTCACTAACTTTACTTTTAGGTTATTAGAATCATAAAAATTACTAGGCAATGAAATCTTACTATTTAATAAAACTAACAAGTTTTCAGAAATAGTGTTAACAAATCTTGCTCAAGATTCTCAAATTACTTAAAATGCATTTCTAAATATGAGGTGAAAATTATCTTTCACTTCACTAAGTACAGGCTGATTTCTCTGTCTTCAAATTTACAGAGGACACCCTTGGATATAGTTCATATCCTCCCTCTCTTGTTTGTAATATTGTTTCTATTCCAACAGTTTTTCAGCCTTTCTGCTGTTAGAAAGAAAAAAATCCTTAGCATTATTCATCATTATGGATGCTATTATTATAGGTTATTATTATTAAGCCAAGCAAAACTGACCTACTAATAGATAGCAGTCTACTCTTCCAAATCAAGTTATGGTTTAGTGGTTTAATACAGCTCTTAGATTGATGTTTCTTTTTTTTTTTTTTTTTTTTTTGTGGCACCGGGGATTGAACTCACAACCTCGCGTCTGCCAGGGCAGGTGCTTAAGGCACTGAGCCAAACTCCCAGCCCTAGTTTTTTGACGCAGGGTCGCACTATGAGATTGATGTTTCAAGAAGGTAAGGCTTTGCTGGCAACCTCTTCCTACCAGCCATCACCACTACTTTTTCCCCTCCATGGTTAAACAAACAGGTACTAGCACTGTACTTGTCCAAACCACAGTCTACTTTTATTTTTGCTCATTTTTAAGATATAAAAATATTTTTAAAAGAAGTTTTGATATATGTGTTATGTTTTTTGTATGCATCCCAAGACTAGTATTCTTTATGAAAAACAACAACAACAAAAGACAAAACAAAGCAAAACAAAACAAAAACAAAGTTAAAAAAAATGGTGGTCTATGACATACCTGCCTGACAGGATAACCCTTACACTGTAGATGAGAGCTGTCACAATTAAAAACAATCATTATTTACATAAACTGTGCAAAAAGGACCAACAGGACCTGGAAAAAACCCGTGCACTTATATTTCTCAATTAAAATAATTTTTTTTTTTCGGCACCAGGGATCGAACTCATAGCCTCACACCTTCCAGACAGGCACTTAAGCCACTGAGCCAAACTCCCAGCCCTAGCTTTTTGAGGCAGGGTTACACTATGTAGCTCAGGCTGGCCTTTGTGCTCACGTTGTAGCCCAAGCCAGCCTCGAACTCACAACATTCCTCCTACCTCAGCCTCCCGAGTGCTGGGATTAAAGGCATGCGCCACCACGCCCAGCTCATAATAGTGAAGTTTAAGCACAAAAAGTTTAAAATAATGAACACTTGGTCCCCTAAATAGATGATGCACTTTAATTTCACAGTAAGGAGTAGAAAGGATTCAAAAATAGTGGCTAAAGACTGAAGATGGAAGAGAAACCAATGTTCAAAACACTACCATCAATTTCACAAGCTTTCTAGAGAGAAATATCTTTCTCCTCTATCAAAGGAACTAAAAGACTGAAGGTCCATCGTTGCACTTTGGAGTTTGTCAAGAGTGGCAAGGAAAGAGGATGTCGGGAGGTGCCAGAGAAGGCAGGTGAAGTAGCCACGGCTGAAATCTCACACACACACACACACACACACACACACACACACACACTGATCATCAGCCTGGCAACTCTATGCTTGTATCTTTAGAACAGTTTCAATATAAAGGTAAAGGTTAAAGCTGGGATTTAAATGTAAAGGAGAAAATAAGGCAGAATGATCCATTCAGAAGGGAAAAGTAATGATTTTGAAATATAGACTATTTATTGCCAAGCAAATGCAGAAGGTTTGGAGAAGTCAAGAGGGTGCCCGGGAAGCGGGACTCCTCCAGAGATTCCATAGGAAGCAGTTCAGCACATGATTCCCAACTAGCCTGTTCAGTGTGGGTTAGGATCTCAGTTCTAGAAATGACAATGTACACGTTATGGAAACATCATACTGTATACCATAAATGTGCATAGTTATTATTTGCCAACTTAAAAATAAATGTAGGGTCTGGCAATGTGGTAGAAAGTCAGCCTAGCCCTGGGCTTGATCCCAGTCCATTATTAATTAAAAATAAATAAATAAAGATTCCAGAGTCACCTTTGGTTTACCGTTATTTTTCTGGGGCACAAAAGACAAAACAATGTATAAAATAAAACTATTAAAAACAAAACAAAAAACCAAGTTACATGTGTGTAATTGTTACTGAAATCTCCTTAGCTACGTTTTCTGACTATTTTGTGACACTTTCAGACATTTACTGAAGATTTCCTATATGCCAGAAAGAAAATTAAGTTTACAAAATACAAAAAAGGAAAAAAATTAGCACAATATATATGAGCTCAGAGCCTTGAGAAGGAGACGTGTGAATAGACAAGTACTGTAGGTGTTTTGACATAAATACAAATGTAATACAAGGGTGAACCCCATCCAGAGAATTATGAAAGACTTTACAGAGGCAAGTCCACTGAGCCAAGTTTTATTTAAAAAATTATGTATGCAAACCAGACAGCTTTTGACATTAGCACAGATAAATGTACTTGTCAGATGAAATAAAAAATACAAGACTCTGTCATTCCATTTCTCTATGATTGTATGTACTCTTTTAGTGTAATGGAATTTTGGGTTCACCTGGATGATTAGGGAATTAGGTGTTCTAGTTAATACAACCTATGTTTAGGTAAAGAACATAAAGACAATTATTTTTGTTTTTACATCTGCTAGTGATTATAGTCTCAAAAGTACATTAGCCTTCTCTTTGAGTTAATTACAGTGAACTGAACATAATTCAGTCTTTCCCTGGTGATTCAGGGGTGTATAGTGTCTATCGGTCTGCACCCTGACGGTACTTTTCTGGTAGTGGTTGTGCCACTTCACCCCATATGTGTCCTTAAACACGTGTCATGTTTTCCAAGATCATAGTTATGCCTTTGACATCAAATACGTCATGTATCTGGTAAATGTGTTTTAGAAGCAAATAAGTAACTGTAAACTTCTGTTGACATCTAATTTTTGAGCTTATTTTTATTTATATATAGAGTATTTGATACTGTGAAAGGATTTTGAAATCACTGAATTCATCCAGAAAACTAATAGATTTTTTAAAAAGGGAGAACTACAGAAGCCCAAAGTCTTGCTTAGAGACACAGAGCCCATTATGATGATTCTGGTCGATAGCTTAAGTCTTCAAGGTTTCGAGTCATTTGGTTTTCACTACTCACACTACTTTCTCTTATTAAAAGTCTGTTAATCTGCCTTTATCACAGAAACTAAATGAATGAGTAAAAGAATGAAGCCTGAAGAATAAGTGCTCTTGACCTTTGCAAAAGCAGACATTTATACAATCCATACTTTAAAGTTAAATCAGTTGAGAAGACAGAAGACAACCATAGCTAAAAACAAATGTCTCCTTGAACTATTTGTAACTGTTTCCAGAAAATAAAAATAAATTCAATGAAAATTTTAAATTTTTTCAAAATGAGTAAATGTTATTAAAATTAAGTATCACCACACTCAATTTCTACAAATGGCACATTTTTTAGTATCCAAGACAAAACTATTACTTAATTCACAGTCATTCCTCAGCACCAGCTATTTTCTATTATCAAGCAAAACCTTTAAAGTAAATATTGTAAGTATGGTCATGAGATTATCTTCCTAAAACAAGGGGAGCCTCTTTATCCCCAATCATTGGGGGTAGGTTTCTTGTTTCCTAATTCCAAAGTTTACCAAGGAGGCCACGGAGATATGATAATGGCATTTTCACAAGTGTTCCGCAGCATGGTGCACATTGCATTGTTTGACCAAAAGGGAGAGCCAAGTTCTGTTTGTTTTTGCTGATGCTGGAGACAGAACCCAGGGTCTCGTGGCATGCAAGGCAAGGGCTCTACTACTGAGCTCCATCCCAGCCCTGTAGATGATGTTTTGTACAATTAACAATAATTTTTCTCATTTGTGATACATCTTTTCTTTTCCTTTCCTATCCTTTGAAATCCCTCTGTCCTATTCCTAAATGTTATGATACATAAATAACTATTCATTAACAAGCAATCTTAAATATTTACTCTTTAGCTAAATATCTGCAGAAATAAAGATAAAGTCAAAGGGAATTTACTTGAGTACTACATTATGATGAGAGCTATGACAGAACAAAGCCAAAACGCCAATATATTGTGATCTCAAATTTTATCTTTCACAGTGCTTAACTTTACTATTTGATTTCTCCTAGCATATATAATGTCATGAATCTTTCTTCAATCTCCTTTTAACCTCGAGTATGCCAAGATTAGCATAAAGACTAATATTAATTTCGAAGTAATAAAAGAAGAGTAAAGAAGTTAAATTGTAAAGTATGCATTGTATTTGTAAGCTTTCATAAAACAGGTTGACTTTGCCTGAAGAAAATTCATTTCTTGGTGGAAGAGCATTCAATAACAATGGAAACAAGACCCAAACTGTAAAAGCATGGCTAAAAACTTGAATTACATCCCATATTTCATGTTAACCAAGATGGTTAACTCTAAGCCACTATTTCTGAACAGATTGAAGACATATTAAAATTCTTTTTTCTTTTTTAAAAGCTGAGTAACGCTCTTTCATACTCTGAAAACTGATTAATACTGACTTGAGAAATGTCAGGTTTATCAATATAAACTAATGGTTAATATCTGGAATATAGATTATTTCCTTTATTAAATTAACCACATATGAAATACATTAAAGTCCGAGGTTATTTGAATATCCCAAAGGACACCAGAGAGAGGTCTGCACAGTAAGAGGTCAGGGGATATCTGTCAGGTGAATGAATAAATGTGAAATAAAGTGTGGATGTAATGAATGAACGCATTGATGGGTGTGTGTCCCGTACCTGGAAAAAGCCCTTCTTGAATACTGACCAAAATGTGCATTATAATCCTTTAAACAAGAAGCAAGGAAGACTTGCTAGCAAATCCAGTACCATATCCAGTACAACTGGGGAAACAGAAGCCCAGAGGGACGGGGTGACAGATTTAACTCGAGTTCCAGGAATCTCAAACCCAAAACAACTTTAGTCTCAGAACCTCTGGCATTTTTCCAACTCCCTAACACAAAGACAAATTTTTCTTGGTAAATGTTGATAGGTACAGAAGTTAGACTAAGTTATATTTTCCATTTGAATAGATCAAAATGTCTGTTTTTAAATAAAATAATAAGCTTAAACATCCAGCTGCTTTCACACACACACAAAAAAAATTGTATTAGGCTTCAATTTCTTTGCCCAGGTTGTAAGCAATAAGATACTAATTTAACTTGATCTTTCCAATTTCCCACTGTTTTCTTGCCTCCTTACTGAATGGATTGGTCATTTTCATTGCTAAGGACCTCCAAAGTTGATTCTGTTAATACTTAGGCTAAGTTCACAAATATGAAGATCACCAAAACTCACAGGAAATAAAGGTGGCTCCTGGACTAGAATTTGAGGCATCTGAGACAATATAGGCATCAACTTCTGCCTCTGCCCCGGCATGCTGATATAAATGGACTATGAGATATAAAATATCACCCCTAGGGGCTGCTTATGAATACTTCTGCCACCTGTCAGATCCAGAGAGTACAGTACATTTGAACTTAAAGCTACCTGTATAGACGCTACATTTTTAAAGCTTGTTTAGTGTCTCATTTTGAATTGGTGGCTAGAAAGCTAAGATCTGACCTTTTCATAGGAAGTACTGAGTCTAGACTTTCTAAGCATGTGTTTCCATCCCTAGCATCAATTCTTCCTTTAAGTACTACTTCTATTTGTTCCCATTGTCTAAATTCATACTGAATAACTTGTATACACCTTTCAAATAACGGGGACTATTACAAAAGACATAACAATTGTAGCCAGGAACTGTTTCCAAAGTTGAATCTATTTGTATATTTCAATCTTATTTGGACAGCACAATGGTAAAACTAATTGGTTCCAGGTACATGAAAAGTAACGGAAACCCTCAACTGTATTGATTAAAAAAAAAAAAGACTTTGTAAATCCAACAGAGAAAGTTCATGCAACACAACTCAATAGAAACACTATTTTCCTTCTCTGAAAAATTGCAAATGAATAATATGGAAATAATATGGTCAAATTATATTATCTTTGAGACATGGTCAAATTTCCAGCAACTGTCAAAGCTCAGTAGGAGACAGAAAATGTATTTGACATATTCTTGGACACAGAAAACTCACACTGGCAGATCCTACATACAAATCTTGTGCAGTGCACTGAGGAGTGAGATGAAGGTTTTGTATTTGCTGAACATCTATGTGGTTAAAAAATCAGATTCAGAGGCATGTACTTTTACAGGTTTTGAATCTATTTGATCACAAAGCGACTCAAGTCTCAAATCAACCTAACCTTTTAAGGTATAAGCATCAACTATCCTAAGAGTTACTCAAATGTGAAACAATAAAGAGCCAAAAGACCATTTTTATGTTATTTTGATTAACCAATTGCATGTGAGTTAATTTGATCCTTTTAAAGTAAATTCAAATGCTAGAGAATATGTGTGGAATTCCTAGTTTGGGTTTCACTCAACATTGACCAATATCCAATATGGTGTATTGGCTTAATTTCTGTATCATACATACTTATATAAATAATTTAAAGTACATAATTTAAACAATACAACCACAAATTATTCACCTAGAAAAAAATCAAAATAAATTTTTAAATGTATTTGTTTAGCTTTGAATGTAATTGAAATTTGCAGGTCCACAAGTTATTTCAATTCACACAATATTCAGTAACTACCACATTACCTGATGTTTTTGGAAACTCACTTTCATTTTTTCTTATCCATCACTGAAGGGAAAAGAATCTGCCTGAAACAAATTTACTAAGAATTCTTCAGAGACATAGCTCAGCAGTACAGTACTTGCCCAACAAGCATGAGCCCTAAATTTGATTCCTAGCACCACACCAAAAAATTTTTAAAAACAAAAATAGAGTTTCATTAGCAGAATTCTATTCAAAATGAACAAAAACAGAGAAAAGTAAGCAAAAACATAAGTACATAAAAACAGAGATTATAAAATTAAATACTTTTTCATACTTCTGACTTCTACCAGGCTTTCTCTAGTTTCATTGATCTTAGGACAAGGTGTCAAAACTACGTTTACTATAGCACCTGCTGCTTGTTGATTTAAACATGAGTACGATTATTTGGACAAGTAATTACATTTCTTTTAGTAGAAAATGAGCAGCACAATATAAAGAAAAATGTTTTAGTAATGCCTTATCTATTCAGTTTATCATGTAATGTAAGCCTTGTATCTTTCTAATGCAAGAAGAATATGAAAAACTGACGCTGAGAAAGGTGAAGTATTTGTCAATGCAACTTACCAAAGGTCACAACATCAGCAGCTAGCTCCTTGGCCAGCATAAGACTAGATCCATGGACCACAGATGGACATTTGTTTAACATCTTGGGTGAATCATTCACTTTGTTTAAGTCTGAATTTTCTAATATGAAAAGTAGGAATAAATAAAAGTACTGGCCACACTTTTACACTATTTTATTGGAAGCCAAAATTGAGATGACATGAAAAGTGGCCTGTCAATTTTAAATACCAAAACAATAGTCAAAATAGTTTAAATCACAAATAGATATTGTTGTTGTTATTGACACTAATGAACAAAATAGTTTTGTTGCTAACTGAAGAAATCAAACTAGAAGAAATTACGAGGCCTAAGTCCTAACTAATACTTCCTCCTTCACAGAGCAGCCTAAATTCTAACAGCACAGTGACCAGTCCAATTCCTTTTACATAGTAGGCTAACATGACTAATTTATAGCTACCAAGGTCAGCCAAAACTTTCTGTAGGTATCAACAGGAAAACTTGTATTATTAAGCATTAGTCAGTTTGGCTTCAACCCAACACTTAAAAGTTCTTGGTGGGTATACTGGTTCAATCCTGTGTCCCTCACCCAAGGCCTCATGTAATTTGGATGGGGCTGAGTCTGGCGTTTGTGATTGGTTTGTTGTCTAGCACTGGGGTTGGTGATGTGAGTGCTGCACCCGCCCAGGGGTAGAGCTGACATACAGTGTAAGGGTGAGAGGAGAGGATCACGGGTCTTCCTTGCTCTCTCTCTTGCCGGTTTGCCTTGCTGTTTGGCAGCCACCATGAATGGCGGCCCACCACGCCACGCTGCCTTGGGGACAACTGAGTATGGACCGAAACCCCCAGAGAACTGTAAGAAATAAACCTTTCCTTCCCTAATTTTGGGTGTCAGGTGTTTTGTCTCAGCAACCAGTGAAAAGCAACTAAGACAGTGGGAAAGTTTAATTTTAATTTTTAAAGAAGTTAATCTATATATCTACAAAAGTTAATGTATACAGTGTACACAAGTTAATGTAATATAATGTATTAAGTATACTTAATAATAAAATCAAATTAAAATACTTATTTCTAAATTATTGCATAACCTTTCCCTACTGTGGAACACAGAAAATAGTTGTAATTCATCAAAAGCAACACTCAGAAATCCCTTCCTCAAGGACACAATAATTAAGACATTAGGTTAACATGGGCACTGGTCATTTACTGAATATTTTCTCCCAATATCATGAAAATCTAAACAGACTCTTCTTGGATAATAGTTTTCGCTTGGGGATATATATGTGATTGGTGTGTCCAAATAGCACATATCTAAAAAATCCTTTATTTTGCCATTAACATTATACTTTTATGTTAAGGAAGAATCACAGTAATAACTCTAACTTGGGCTTTAAGGTAATAGTAGGTAGTGCCTGTTAAACATGCATGAAGGTTTTCATTCTGAGAAGCCCCAGGATAATCTCTCCCCTTCAAATCTGGGTGGTGAGAAGAGGAACTCTACCTTGAGACCATAACATTAAGTGAAACAAAGCAAGACACCAAAGCTTAATATCACACGGTTTCTTTATAGGAGAAAACCAATCTTTAAATAAAGTGCAAAGCAAAAGATAGATGACAGGAAGTAGTAAAACAGATCTCTCTGTAATGGGATCAAGAGATGGAGGGAGTGGAAAGCAGAAGGGAAGAAGGATAAAAAAAAGGAATTAAAATATGCTCTGTGCATGCACCAACTCCACACAAGGAATGTAAACATTATGTACTATAAACATGGACTAATAATACAACTAATCTCTTTTGTGAAATATACTGTTGTAAACATGGGTATGTATGTACTACCACCATATGACTGCTTTAACTCTTTCAGGAATACACTGAGGACAAGTATAGCGGGGTCAAATGGAATATCTATTTTTAGTTTTTTTAGTCTATTTTATAACTATACTGATTTCCATAATGGTTATACTAGTTTACGCTCCCACCAACAATGAAGAAGGGTTCTTTTTGCCCACATCCTCAGTAGCTTTTGTTGTTTTATTGTGTTCTTGATGATAGCTATTCTGACTAGAGTAAGATGAAATCATAGAATTGCTTTGATTTACATTTCTGTAATGGCTAACAATGTAGATGAATGGATAAAGAGTTTTGATATATATGTATATGGAATTACATATATGAAATAGCTAGCTAGATAGATAGATAGATAGATAATGGAATTTTATTCAGCCATTAAGAAGAATGAATTCAAGTCATTTGAAGCAAAATGGATAGACCTTGATGCCATGATATTAAGTGAAATAAGTCAGACACAGAATGCTAAATATCGCATGATTTCTAAGTGAGAAACTCAAAACATAAATAGTGAAACAAAGGAGAGATGGTAGGAAACAGGGAGGAAATAGGGGATCAGAGTAAGAAGGGGAGTAGGCAGAAGGGTGGAGGAAAAGAGATCAAAATGATCAAGATGCAATATATATATAAATATTACATAAATTACCCAAAGTGAATGTAATTACTGCGTATCACAAGCATTTACCAATTTTTTAAACAAGAATCTCTTTTGTCATCACTAAGAGGGGCCCAGCCTGATGGCACACCTGCTGTGAGGAGGCAAAGAAAAAAAACCTAACTATAGAAAGCAGACTCTCTGGATAAGCTCTGGCTGGAAGTACACTGGTCCTGAACTATCAAGCATCAGGAGCACGCAACACTTCTGTTTTCTGCGTTAGTTACTTTGGGTCAGGTTCTTTGTCTGTTGCCATCAAAGGTATCAAACGATCTGGTCAAATACTTTGGTTAAAACAGATTGAGATGTTGCTACCCTCCTATGGTTCTCGTATGTCCGCGAAGAAGGCACAAAGCCCAGAACAGTGAGGTTGTACAGTTTTTCTCTTGGGTTACAATTATATACATAACTCACACTGCCAAGTGAAAACAGTATTTGCTCCTGACTTTTCAGGGTCAAAAGTTATCCCATGAAAGTAAGGTCAAGGTGATAAAACACGAGAACTCTGGAATCACTGGGGTCTTAACCCTAGCACGTTATGTACCAACTATGAAATTTTGGTTAAATTACCCACCCACCAGACATGATTCCTCATCATAAAAATGGGCGTCATTATACCTGTTTTGAGTATTAAATGAAATTCCACAAGTAAATCATTCAGTGTAATACCTAATACTTACAAAATGTCCTAAATTATTGACATTCTTCTTTACATACAAAGGGAATTAAATTTTCAGCATCAATACCTATAATACAGATAAATATCATATTTAGAGGAGGTATTTTATTTTCATTTGAGCTCTTAAGAATAACAGATGTATCTAATTAGCTGAAAATAGTTATTTGATTTTTCATGTATACAAACACATGTGAAATGTGTCTATCTATAGACTTTGTCTCATGCAGAAATAATTAAGTGATGAAAATGTTGAAAAGGCAAACTTTTTAATATAGTTCATAAAGTAAGAATTATAAAAGGGAACATCAGTGTTACAAGACTTTCTGTTTTGGGGTTTTTTGGGTTTTTTAAATGACAGAATGACTAGCCATAAAGTGTGAGTCATGTTTTGGCTTGTCAGCAAGAAATCATCATTCTCATTGCAAATGTAGCCCAAGGGAATCAAAGCTCATCAATTTCTGGGACAGCCATTCCTCTACAACGGCCTGGAACACTGAAAGAGTGAGGGAGGTCATCAGGCATTTTCTTTCCCTGGGAGAACTGAGTATCACACTGCTATTCACCATGTCCTTTGGTCCTAGAGAACAAAGATTAAAATTCAGAGTGTTTCTGGTCAGTAAAGGAGAGTTTCAAAATCAATAATCTATTTTAAAAATTAGCGCTCATGAAAAATATGTTTCCCCAAAACGTATGGAGTTTTAAACATCACAGTTCTGTCAACTAATGCAACATGAAACTGTGATTAAAGTCAAGGTGGTAGAATAGCAAACTAGTGACATTAGAAAGCAGGGAGCCCTCTGGGCTAAGATCCAGCTAGTTAGCAAAAACAGTGACTCCACCAGGGAACACTACATTAGCACCATGGGAAGGACAGATAGCCAGCATCATTGATTAGTGTGCCCTTCACCTTGCTCACGGATGCCCAAAATATCCATGTATACATATCACTTAATGCCAAGGCATAATAATTTTTTAAAATTAGGTCTAATTGCTGAGGACTATCTATCACCTGTATATTGAAAGCCTTAGTTTTGCCCAAGAATTTTCCCATAAACATAATAAAGCATCAAATTATTTTCCGTTACTTCAGACTTAGTGTCTGGGTTGCAGCACAGCTGAGTGGCAGCAAAAAAACCACTGGGAATGTCTGCATTTGACTAGTGTGAAAAAAAAACTATCTGAATTGGAGACAAATATCTGAGGAATTAAATCTAGGAAGGCAGCATCACCACATTCAGCTGGTGAAGGGTGTCTCTATTACTGCAATTTTTAGATACTTATCAACATTCAATTAACATCCATGACATGGTATTAGTCATTATTAACACTTATTAAGCACCTCTGCCTTTACCCTGCAAAGTGCAGAATTCAGGGTAATGAGGTGGGACAAACCTGTGAAACATTTGATTCCTTCCAAGCTTAAATTTCTAAGTATCTAGCATCCATCTTTATATATGCCCATTATGCTCAAAAACAACCAAAAGGCAAAAGGGAGCATAATAAGAGAATTTATACATGAAAATTTACTCAAAACCCACATTTTTTACTTACAATGGTAAGTATTTATTGGATGAGAAAGACTTTAAATTGATGAATGACCTTAGAAACACCTTCCTTTTAATATTCTGAAGAATAATAAGCAGAATAAAAAGGAACTGGAAAATTTAGGAGGAAGAATCCCCCAAAGTGAATGGCATTTATCTATATCTGTTAAGGATTATATCTAGATGTCCTCCCAAAGCCTCACGTGGTCAGTTTTTCCAGGATGGGTGGATACAGAGTGCGTGAATGTAGATTTAGGTTGTGTTAATATGGATTAAAGATGTGTAGTAACTAAACTGGTTTAGCACAGTTCTGGTTTGAATAATGGAAGGCCCACAATGGATGTGCAAGCCACCAATCAATAGACTTTGTAACCTGGATGGAATAAAAGGGATAGAAGGCAAGCTGCCTGCTGCTGCTTTCTGCCTGCCCTGCCATGGACTGTTTCTCCTCTGTGATGCCCTTCTGCCATGCCACCCTGCTTTGCAGCCAGCTGACTATGGACTCAAACTTCTACACACTGTGAGCTGAAATAAACCTTTCCTCCTTTAACATGGTGAGCATATAATATTTTGTCTCTGCAATAACAAACAAACAAAAAAAAGACAATATGCACAGAAATAATTCTAGGAACAAATTATATTTTCTAAAACTGTAATTATTCTTCTTCTTTGGGGTTGTTTCTCTCTGGGCTAATCTAAAAGGACCAAGAGAGTTGGATTTTATACCAGACAATGGCTTTGGAAGAATCACAGTTTTATCTTTTCGTTGCTTCTTGACATTAATCAGTACATTATGGCATTTCCTTACAAGACTAGCAACTAACACTGATTACATGGAAACCTCCTCAGATTGAACAGAGTGAATCTTTCAGGGGTCACCTCCCTGTACTCATGGGGACTGCTGTATCCTCAGAGTCTGCCCAGGGGAAGATACCAGCGTACCCACCCAGGGGCCTGGACTACCCTTCCATTCTGCTCTATCTGTGTGGATCACAGAGGAAAAGATTCTCCCCAGGGTGTCAGGAAGTCTGAGGTCTGCAGTGGTCACATCCAAAACAGCGGTCACAAGTAGTTTACACAGACTCAGCTGTAGCTAAGATGTGCTACAGTAGCATGAATTTAAAAAAAGAAAAAAAAAAAAAACCAAACTACTGTTATGGTTTATAACTAAAATGTTCCCCCGAAGCCTTGTGTGCTCATAGGTGGGGTTTTTGAAAGGTGACTGGAGTATGGGTTGAGTGTCTACCTGGCTGGCTGGGGGCGTGGCCCAGAAGGGTTTATCTCCCTCCCCTGCTCCACCTTTGCTTCCTGGCCACCAGGATGTGAGCAACTATTTCTCTGTCATCCCCCTTTGCTATGCTGTCCAGCCTTAGAACACCAGACTATAGACCAGAACCTCTACAATCTGTGACCCAAAATAAACTTCTCCTTTCTGTCGCAGGTGTCCAGTGTTATGTTGCAGCAATCAGGAAAGTAAGACACCCACTAATGCAACAGCACACTTTAAAAACTTTATTTCAATGAATTCTCACTTAAGAATGTTAGGTAAGGCCAAAGGTCACAGAGACAGGAAAAGCCAAGGACAGGATTCTAAGCCAGTTCTCTGCTTTTCTACATCCCCTGAAGCTTCCACTGACCCACAGCACCTCTCAGCCAGCACCCCAATTCGGCTCTCCTGGTTACATACCTTCAGATAAACCACACAAAATGTGGTGGGCCTTGGTTTCCCCATGTATAAAATGGATACCATAATTCCTGCCCTGCTACTTTTCTGCATTAGTATAAATCTCTGTACAGTTGTGCACCACATAATGATGCTGAATCAGTAATGGGCCACAGGTGCAATGGTGGTCCATGAGCTACATTGCTCTGTGGTACCACCGTGTCTTAACTCATGTAAGAACAGAGGATCATGTTATCACAGCCACAAAATCGCCTGGCCACACACTCCTTAGAATGTTTCTCCAACAGCAACACATGTCTGGATGTGAAAACAATACTGAAATGAATGAAAATCATTAGACGATTGAAAGATAAGAATGTTATCCCCCTGGTCCTCCACAGTCACAGGTTTTTTGATGTCCCTTCATGGTCCTGTATCACAACTGAAGTTCAAACTGTCATGGCTCCAAGGATTCATTTGACTTACTCATTATTAATTCTAAGTGCATCCCCTTCCTAAAGACTTCCCCATGTCCCCTTCTGTGATGCCACAGGATAGACATCTGATAATGATTTTATCACACTGTGCCACACTTACACATCCCAGACTGGAATGTGAGGCTTGGAGGCAGAGATCCTGCCTGCATTTGTCACTGTTCTCTGTGGTACTACAACAAAGTCAAAATGCACAGCAGCTCCTTCATAATAGCAGTTAGAGAGGTGGGCGACTCCACAAGGGGTGTGATTAACAACTTGAGACCCTTCAGACTTAGGGCTTCGCAATTGCAGCAAGCATCCCAAGCACCATCAAGGCCACAAGCTGCAGTGCAATCAGGAGGGTCACTCAGGGAGGGTTTTTGGAATGGGGCCAAGAAGTTGCATACGGGACTTTCACCCACATTCCAGTCACTAGCATTTGGCCGTATGGCTCTCTAACTGCAGAAGAGTCACGAAGTTCAGCCTGACTGGGAGCTCAGGAAGGATAGGAAACACACTGAGTAGCCAGTCTCATGCAACACTTGTGCTAGAAACTAAAAAATGCTTCTTCATGTAGGGATGGGCTGATTTAACACACCTGAATTGTGGCCATGGAGGAATAAAGGGGAAAATGAAAGTCACACATGCAAAGCACATTTGGGGATATGACTCAATTTCACAGAACAGTGCCTGTTGTCCTTTCCCTAATATACTCTAACCTAGCTTTAATGATGAAAAATAAAATTCCCAAAAGAAAAAAGAAAAGCACCATAAGCCTGAAGTTTGCAAAACATCTCCCCTCGATAAGAGAATATCACAAAGAGAGGAGAATCATGACAGAGACAGAATTTACTAGCAATATATAAAGAAAAGGTAGAGAGAGTAGAACAGTGTATTCCTTGGGCTATTTTCTTTAGAACTTCACATTTTTATAATACTAAAAGGTAATTACTTATCATGTGTACATAGCTAATCTTGACTTAATAATATACAAACTCTGATTCTGATGCTTGGGTACCTATATTCCTTTAAAAATCAACCAAGCTTAAAGATTGATGAAGTGGGGAGGGGGGATGTAGCTCAGTGGCGCAGTGCCTACCTGGCAAAGCATAAGGTCCTGAGTTGAATTCCTGATACCTGCCTCCCCCGCAAAAAAAAAAAAAAAAGGAAAAAAAAAAAGATTGATCAAGTAAGTATAGGGATTAAAATGGCATTTGAAATTTTTGTCCTATGAAAAGTCACTAAGTACACCAAGAATGGATGCACGGTCTTTTGAAGACATCATAGAAAACACTGTCGTGGCAAAATTTCATTTTAATGCCAGTGTCAGCTCCAGTGGGGAATGGAGTATCGGTATCTGTGCCTCAGCATCACTTGGAAGCCACAGGCAACAAAATGTCATCCTCCTGCTCCACCCCAGAGGATCTCCTTCCTCCAGTGGAATCTGCTTCCCCACATACACTCTCAAAGAAGATTTATTTCTGCTTATTTTTCTGAATATATTTTAAAAGAGAAATGACATATGTTTTGCAGATGCTGGTGAAATAATTACAGTTGCATAGGCAAAGCATATAATTAGTTGAAGAAAGGGGTAAAAAAAAAAAGACTTCACCTACACTGTGTGGGCACAGAGACTTAGGATTAACTGTGAAGAAACTGCTGTTTTTTTCACAGTTTCAAACAGCACTGAGGCAAAACACACACACACACACACACACACACACACACTCCTTGGAACACAAAGAGAAGACATCCTGCCTAAACTCCAGGAAGCACAGATGCTTACACTGTGAGTGAACTCAGTATTTACCTTCATCCCATGGATATGCAGCAAAACATCAGGGCAAAGCAAAATGAGGAAGAAGAATTAAATGATTCCACTTTCCCCACATTCCCAGGTCACAGGACATCCCAGAGTCACTGAAAGGGGACCTTTCTTCTTTGGCACATACTGTACGGTAACACTGCCCTCTTCAAGTATCTCTGGTTCCTGAAAGGTAGGAGAATGGAGGGGTAGGAAGAAATAAACCAAATTTTCTCATTTTCATCTAAACCTGTTGAATTCATAAGGGTTTCAACTTTTATGCTGAAAGAGTCCATAACCGTGAATATCAAAAGCTATTTTTACCTATTTTCACAACTTCCCTCAATCATTTTATGAACTCTGCAAGCAGGTGTACAATAGCACAGGGCAGCAAACTCCAGTTCAAACCTTAATTACACACAGAAGCACAACACTAGTTTATTTTTACTGAACGTGTGTAAATTTTAATTGAAAGAATTTGCTCACAGCTTCAACAATCATGCCTTAGTGGTGAAGAACTCAAAGGACATGTGAATAATTATAAGTGGCATGGCCTGGTCAGCCCCACTCAATTTCAGAAGCAAAAATTACACTAGTGCTAAAGCAGACACATGGCCCCACAAAGGCAGGGGCCTGCAAAGTATGTATAACAATAAATTCATGCTCTGATATCAAAATAAATTTTAGAACATCAGTGTTCAAATTAATCCCTCCGTGGAGCAGGCAGGTAGGTAAGAAAGAAAGGGGAAGTGGCTGAGTGAAGGCAAGAGGGAGGGTGGTGTCCAGCAGCCAATTACAGAATGAATTCAATGCGAATTCAGCCTAAAGAAGAAACTGTACTGACCAACGTAGACATTTGCAGACACTGACCCTATCCGAGGGAAACAAATGGATACCATATTTCCTCCTTCTGACCTTTGCTCATGACATTAAGCAAAAAGGTAAGAAGTTAAACACTGTCCTACTTGGCTATCTCATCAGTGCCTACTCTATAATCCTGATACATGGTCAGGGGAGGGGGCAAAGCTGACATCCTTTCAAGAAAATATGACAGCCTAATAAGAGTCTCTGTCTGCATACATGGCTATCCTATTTCCACTTGGAGACAGTCCCACAGGAAAATGCTAGATAATTATGCTGGATACACTCTAAATAGGATGAATGGGAGAATCTCCATCCTTTAAATTGGATTCCATAGAGCATGGCCACCCTAGTCCAAAAATAAATAAACCAAACCAAAAAACATAGTCAGCAAAATTCCTGAGCACTGCACTCATGGAATGTCAATTTACATAACAGATCTCTTCAACATGAAGAATATGCAAAAGGTACACCAGGTTGCTGAGAAACAAGACCGCTATAAACAGAGGAATAATCTGATGGGTTGGCAAGGCCAGCAGATGTCCTTAGAGAGCCGAAAGCCAGCAGTGCATGATGTATGACCCTGGGCCACTTCTCCAAGCTGGCCCCCCACACAGAGGGGAAAGCCTGAGTTTCATACAACAGGAACACTTCCTTCTTAAGGAGCATCTGGATTGTTCACCATCCCCGGACATTCCGCGCAGCCTGTGAGAGCATAACGGTGAGAAACCAGATCTCCCTGCAGCCAGCACAGGAACCCTTATCCAGAGCTTGCTCTTCCTCCTGGGGGAAGAGAGACGCAGACAGCCAGAAGATCCAGCCTTCCTGTGCTCTTCTGCCGGGCTTGCCAAGTAGGGCAGAGTTTTACAGGAAGAAATCTTCCACTGCTCCTCAAGAGGAGGAGCTTGTTGAGAGCATAGACATTTCTGGGAGTTTCCTTGGCAAACCAGAATTTAAGGTCGCTTTTTTTCCCCCAAATCCTACCAATATAGAAATCATATTTAGCTCTTTCCTGAAAGAAATACATACTTACAGAATATTTACTATATTCAAGGCACTATGACAGGCTCTTACAAAGGTGGTTTTAAAAGTGCTCTTGGGAAAGGTGCTCTCAAAGATAGATGCAATGTTTGATCTTAGAACTTTTTCCCAGAAAAGAAAGACATAGAAAATAAGTAATTTCTGGACATATACCATGTGATAACCCTATGTTTAGCTTTTTGCAAACATTGTCCATTTAGTCAACATTACCTCTGGGAGGTAAACGATGCTACTTTCATTTCACAGCACTTGAGCAACTGTCCAAGGTCCCACAGGTTGTAAGGAGCTGGCATTGCAATCAGGTATATCCTACCACAATTTCCTAACTCTTACTCTTGAAAAGCATGACAAGAATAATTTCAATGAGAAAAACATGTTGGAACAATCAAGGAATAAACAGAAGACAGTGGTATAAGAAACAGACAGGAAAGAGAACTCAGAGAAATGGAGCAATGCACCAATACCTAGAAGTGTCAAAGACTTAGCAGTACACATGCAGTCTACTTGGCTGCTGCTTGATTATTTTTGTATAGAGGACCTCAGAAGTACAAGACTGGAAAGCAGCTCAGGCTAACTCTTCCTTCATGTTTAAATTAATCAAATATGAACCTCAGTTTGCATGGCCTGAGTACACTCCAATTCAATTTGCATTGAAGCCAAGCAGTGTATCCAGACTGAGATGCCTGACAGGAAGAGCCCCCTCACAGGGCTGGATTAAAGGGGCCACACTGTCATTCAAAGGCAGGCAAGGGATCCAACTATCTGAACACAGTCAGAAAAAGGCCTTGTACATTGAAAAGGTGTGAACCAATCTTACTTTTTGCCACAGAAATACTGTTATAAGGAAGATGACATTTCACATCCATGGCTGGACACTCATGCTCTAATAAAAAGTCCAAGCATTGTAACTTGTATTTGCTAAAGAAGAACACCTTCAGTGAGTACACATAAATTACAAAGTGTGGTATCACAGACATAATTTTAATGAACTGAAACTATCTCAGGAGCCACAACCTTTGCCAAGACTGGGAAAGACTGTAAAACTAGAAGCCAAAGTGTCTCCCAGGAGAGAGGCTACTCCTAAGGCCAACAAGCCCACAGGCTAGGGGAAAACTTCTGTGAAGTCACTGAACAGTGGCCCAAAACCCATGAGGTCAAGTCTTAGGCAACATGAGCAGATCACTGAAGCTCAACTTCAGTGTCTCCCTACCGCCAGGCTTTTCCCTCACCCATGTGAAATTCCTAAATCTGTATCACTGATTTGGGTATTTTTCTGTGCAAAAACTTTCAGTGACTCCTCCCATTTTTTTACCACATTCTAAAACTCAAGTCTATCATTTAGATTTTCCAGAGCTCTTTACCATTCATCCAGCACAACCTTTCACTACACTTATGCCAATATCCTGGAAAGATGGATGAGTCACTGTTCTCATGTATACCAAGCTTTTCCATCCTTAGGCCTTTGCTCAGGCTGTAAGCTTCCTTACCACCTCCATCATGATCTATTACAGCCTACCTAGACGTAAGAGCCAGTTTCTGGGTCAACTTTTTATGAAACCTGGTACATAATAAATGCTATGGATAAATGGTTATCATGGGTTTCTCTACTGGTAGTGATTATTCCCCTGCCATACACTTTTGTTCTATTATCATACTCTCGTATGTCTCTTTCTTTCATGGACATCTGAAGGCAACTCTCATTAAATGGAAGGCTGAACTATATTTGTCTTTATATCCCACACAAATCCTAGTACAAGATCTTTCCTAGAATATGTGCTTGAGATATACTTTTTAAAAAGAGTAATATGGTAAACTTGGCAGAAGATTAGCAAACATATATAATGATTAGCTTAATACACTTAAGGAACAAATCCTAGGTGTGGATGGTTGGTACATGGACCTAGGCTAGCTTCATCCCAGACAAAGCTTTGGGCGCTAGTTTGAAGTTAACTTTTGCCAGATAGTCCACTCCTCCTTCAGGACTCAGCCTGGCACCATCTTTTCCTTGGAGCCTCTGGTAACACTCTCCCTGTGCCACTCCCTACACAATTCTGTCTCCCCCTTCTTGCCACTATGCACACACACCCTTCAAATGCTACCACGTGGCTGTTGCCCCTCCGTTCTTCTCAGCACAGAGGACTCAGTGTTGCTCCTCTCCAGAATCTATCATCCTTAGAACACGTTATGGTTTATGTTTGGATGCCCCCCCCACACACAAAGCCTCACGCAGCCATAGAGGTGGCTGAGGCTAGTGTTTGTGACTGGTTTGTTGTCTAGCACTGAGGTTGGTGGTGTGAGTGCTGCACTCGCCTGGGGCAGACCTGGCATGCTATATAAAGGAGGGAAGGAGGTCTGCTTTTCCCCTTTTGCCCTTTTAGCTCTTGCCACTTGCACAGCCATAAAGGGCTGCCCCTTAGCCACGCCACCCTACCTTGGAGCCAGCTGAGTATGAACTGAGAACGAAGTATGAACTGTGAGCTAAATAAACCTTTCCTTCCTTCATTTTGGGCATCAGGTATTTTGTCTCAGCAATGAGAAAAAAGTAACCAACACAAACCACTACCTAGCATGCGCTTGGCTCTCAATAAAGGTTTCTTACCACATTTTTTTTTTAAAGATGATTTGCTAACAGTCTGGTTTTTAAAAATCCACTAAGTACAATGATGATTGTTACCAAACCCAGGATGTGTTGCTCATCTCTTCAGTGAAGAGACCGCAGCCTGGGATTTACAGTCAGGCTGCTTCGCTTTGGAGCATCAGCTCCACTTCTTCCTAAGACTGTGATTTTAAATACAATTCTTACCCTCTGCAGGCTGATTTCCTCACACCTCCCAAGGGGATAACAGCACCTACCCTGCAGCATGCTGTGGGGACCACAGGTTATATAATCAGGCTGCTAATAGAGTTTCTGGCAATTGGTTATTGCTATATAATAATATTAATTATAATGACTACACTAAGCGAACTGGTGAAAGTAAATGCTGATATATATTTTTTCAATTTATATATAGTTATTTAATTTTAATGTCATTTTTAAAAATCAAACTGAAAAATTTATTTCAGTAACATCATGTTGAAGGCTACAAATTATTGTCATGCTGCCTGTAAGAATCTTGATTCAACTGGTAATGAAAATATCAAGAAACAAACAGAGGACATATTGAATTGATAAAAAAAATGCAAGTTATGGCTCAAGAGGTAAAGTTACACAGTTTGTCTTCAATCAGATTTCCTTTCCATGGTGTTCTGAGGAGAATTAAAAAAAAAAAATCAGTGAGAAGGAGAGGAAAGAGGATGTTTTCTCAGCATTAAATATTTAAAGTACATCGATAAGAGCAGGGCCTCTCAGGAATTCTGCCTCAGTCTCCATGTCTTCCAGTCAGTGTAAGTGGTACGTTCGTGTGCCACACAGAGAAAAAAAAAGTCCATGTGGAAAATGAAAATGTGGTTCTGACACAGTCTCCAGAGAAGAATCTAGTGTCTGGCTTCCTGTGTAAACAAATGTCATCACATTCAAAGAACAGTACATCAGGAAATTCTTTGGAAGATGTTTGTTTTCATGAAGGATGTGTGAGTGTATGTGTGCGTGTGTGTGCAAGGTGGGGGAGAGAAAGGGAGGGAAGCACAGAGAGAGAGACAGAGAGATTCCACACCATGGAATGACCTCAGAAGCACTATAAGACAAATCATTAAAAATGCAGCAAATGCCAGCTCCCTTCCACTGCGGATGTAGAGAGGTTAGTGAAAGCAAAATGATCACTTACAATCAATTTGAGAAGTCTTACAAATTTGACAACTGAATTTAAATCACACAATTTTAGTTTAAGTATTTACAAATGGATAAATGCTTTAGGAGAGGCAGAGCCAATAATACGGCCATCACATACGAAAACCCTTCCTAACAAGATTCTTGCAACACAGATTTCACAGATTTATCTCCTGTGTTAGGTGTGTGCATTAAGTTAAATCCTTTATTTAGCAGTTTCTAACAGTGCCTTGAGTTCTTTGAGCTAATGAATATTCCATAGGTGAGCAAACAAATACCAAAATAGGCTCTGACACAGCCTCAGAGCAACGTGGAGTAGCAGGAGTGAGATTTACCCTCTTGCCTGAAAACTGTAAAGGTAGAAAACATACAAAACAATGGTTCTTGAGACAGCTGGTCACCTGGGGACAACAGACAGTGATCTCTGGGAGAAGGGAAATCAGTGCGGTAAATCCTACACTTGTCCCACTTCACAGCCGGAGAAAGTCTGAGGCCATGGCACAGGAAGAGGACACTTAAGTGGAGACTTCTTTGGGCATGGAAGGGATGGAGCTCATTGAGGGGGCACAAAGCAGTTCAAGAGCACAAGGCAAGTACGGGGATGACAGCACTCCACAGAGAACACTGAAGATCCGTGGGTAAAGGATTCAGTGGACTGTGAATCCATATATACATGTGAGAGGACCATGGGGAGAGGAAGAACTGCCTGAGGGTGTTAGAGGGAACAATGCGCAGAATCCAGAGGGCAAAGACTAGTGCCTGATTCCAACAGCAAGGGCAGAAGGAAGATGTGAGGCACTGGTTCTGGTATTCAGAAGGGTCCTGCCTCGATAGGGGGAAAAACTCAGCCAAGACTAAACGCTGCCCTGGTGAAGCTTAAAAGCAAGATCTTAAGGACAGAAAGTTTTTCAAAGTACCTTAATTATGCCCCCACAAAAGTGCTTAAAATGCTTAGGAATACAAAATTCTGGTACTCAATCCAAAATTATCAAGTATGCAAAGAGGCAGAAAACTATGATCTACATAGAGGAGAAAAAAATAATTGATCTGAACTGCCCCAGAAATGACACAAAGGATAGAATTACTAGTAGAAAAGGATGTTAAATGTTACTCTAATTGCATTCCATAAGTTAAGAAACTAGAATCAATAATCAGTAAGTAGTAGCAATAAGGAAGATATAAAAAGGCCTAAGTTGAACTGAGAGGAAAAGTCTGAGATAAAAATCTTATAATTTGTGACAAAAAATATAGTAGAGAATTAGGTATTAGTGGCAATTTATACATTGGAGAAGAAAAGATTAGCAAGCCTAAAGACATAGCAGTAGAAACTGACCCAGCTGAAACACAAGGCCTTGCGCTACTCAAAGTTCAAGCTTCCAAAAGTGTGCCTGCTGTGGTGCAGATATGGTTTGAGTGTGACCCCCAAGGGACTGAAGATTGTCCCCAGTGAGGATGAGAAAGGCCTTTAAAGTCACTGGAGTGCTGCCCTGGGAAGGGATTGACGTGGTTCTTTTGGGACCCCTACTATTCCTGAGACAGTGAACTGTCATAAAAAAAGAGACAGCCTGACCCTGACCCAAATCACCTGCATCTTGTCTCTTCCTTCCACATGTACTGTCACTGTGATGGCATCTGTCATGGTGTAATACAGCCTGGTAAGTTCTTGCTACCATCAGTGGCATAGTTTTAGACTTCCAGTCTCCAAATAAACCCCTTTCTTAATCAAGTATTCAGCCTTGGGTGTTTTGTTGTAGCAATGAAAAACAGACTAACACAATGTCTGGAAATTTAACAAGGCCAGTTCTCCCAAGCTGAAACTCATTATATAGCAGAAGACCAATTTAATGCTTTAAAAAGAAAATACTTATTTTCTGTTAGTAGAGTTATATGACCGTACTGGTATTTCACATTATACTCTTTTTATTGCTAGATATAGACACTGCTCTAAGATCTGCCACTGCTACAGGGCTTTAAATGCAAACTAATAAAACTTGTAACTTTTCTACTTTCCATAATTACCTTGACTTTATACATACATATTTAATACATTTGCACATATATATATAGCCACATAAAGATAGCAATAATTAAAAAACACAGGCAAGCTATTTTGTTAATAATTGTAGGGCTTAATTCACTTCAAGGATTAATGTTCTCTATTTTACTAACTAATTTCTAACAGAACCACTTTCTGTTTCATATAAAGCACCTGTTTTTATTGCTGAATATTGTGGATTCTGGAAAATATCATCCATGGTCAATATTTTATTACTATCTATATAAGTAGATGACCCATATACTTAATTAATTTTCCTTACATTTGCCCCCCAGTGGAGTGAAAAATAGTATGTTGTTAAATCATTCAAGTAATTTATAAACCATGAAACATTTATATCCAGATGCCTCATCATCAATTCAGAGATTTTCCAAATAAACCACATAGTCACCTTCTCTTCACAATCTTTTCTCTTTTACACTGATTCACCTAGCAGGTCTACGCTGGTTCCTAGAAACATAATGCTAAATAAGACACAATCATCAAAAGTCTAGGGCATAGGATCGGAAAAACAAAAAATATTTCACACATATCAAAGGTCAAATGTAGAGAAAGCACAGGGGGCACAGCAGTAAGGAGATGACTGACTGGGGTGGGGAGAGGGACGTGAGAAGGTAGGAAGAAAAACTTCCTAACAGAGACGACCTTTATATCTCGAAGTACATGCGGAAGTTCATCTAGTACAGAAATTAGAAAATGACATTAGAGGCAGAGGAAATAGCAACTGTTAATGTGCAGAGCATGGAGAAAGAATGTTTGGGGGAGCAAACGAACATGGGTATCACTTTAGTATAACTTTTGTGAGGAAAAATAGTGAGACAAGAGAAAGGGAGCAGGCACCAAAAAGTGTGTCTGGATAATGAAGTAACTTATTGTAAGACAAGGACTTTACTTTATCTTAAAGCACTAAAGTTACATGTGTCAAGGTGGCTCAAAGATGAGGAAAGAGTGAATGACGATTCTGAGGCTGTAGCTTGGATGACTGTAGAGGTGGTGGGGTTTATAAAGCAAAGAGGGAGAGAAGAATAGGTCTTGAAATAAAGTGTGATTTGGGACACATCAAATTTGAAGTTTACTTGGGTTATTTAAGGTGGGATATCTGGTAGAGTCACTTAACAGCCACAACACATTCTGAGAAGTGCATTGTCACACGACTTCCTCCTTGTGCAAACATTATGAGTGTAACTCCTTAGACAGCATTATCCTGTGGGACCACCCTCACATATGTGGTACACTGTTGGCCAGAATGTCATTATGTGGAGCACTGCATATATGTACCTAGTAGTTGAAAATCTGGAAGCAGGCAACTAGAGTTTCTACTAGAAGACAGTAGCCGAAGAAATCCAAGAGGATAAAAACATTTAGCCCCCACAAATTATTTACAGGAAGACGCGATGTGAAGAAGGCTGTTTTGGTCCATTTTGTACTGCTCAAGCAGTATGCCACAGACTGGGTATTTTATAAGGTAAAAGGATACTGGCTCACAGTTCTGGAGACTGGAAAGTCTAAGAGCAAAACACTGACACCTGGGGAAGGCCTTCTCCCGTGTCATCCCATAGAGGAAGGCACAGAGATTCAAAGAGGGACAGAGAGCGGGACAATGAAACCAAACCCATCCTTTTATAAGGAACCCACTTCCACAATCATGGCCCTAATCCTTTCACCATGGCAGAGTCCTCATGACCTAAGCCCTTCCCATGGGGTCTTGCATCCCCAACACAGTTACATGGAGAATTAACTTCTCAGCACAGCAAAGCCCTTGACAGAACTTGGCATTGCACACATTTAGTGGCTGACTGGAAGAACAGGAACAAAGATGGAGATGGAAAAGCGAGAATGAGATCAGTAGTGGAAAAGTGAGGGCAGAGTGAGTGCGGTCAAGAAAACCAGCAGAGACTATGTTACGGAGGATAAAGTCCGAATGTAATTGAAAACTGCTGTTTAATAAGATATGAAAAATGTCCACTGCAGTTGCCAATTAAATGGTCATTATTTCTTTTTATAGGAATAAGTTCAGGTAGCTGAAATGTTAAGACCAGATTTCTTTAAGACAGAAAGTAAAGAAGCCAACATCAGTAACACTAGATTAATCTTTAAGAAGTTCAGTAAAGGGACCCTTAGTCAACAGACTACAATAATAATTATGATTCTAATAAATTATTATGCAGTACTATCTGTCAGGTGTTGTACTTTACATATATGGTCTTAAGTTTAATTCTAGAAAATTTAGAATTCCAAAGTCTTTTTCTAACCCTAAATTGCCAACCTATTGCTAATCTCCTGAACAAAATATTTAACTTGATTATCTGTATTTTAAGATTTTATCTTATACTTCCTCTTTTGTCTCATCTAGTAAAGTTTCAATGACATAGCCAAAACTAAATATTCCCTTAAATTTCTTGAAAATACACTAAGTTCACGATATCTGTGACTTAGTATTAGATGACAGAAAAGATTTTTTTTATATATATCATTTGGGTCTACATACATTTGAAAGTTCTTTGGAAAGACAAGGAGGTATGTGGATGGAAATTTATAAATGTGAAGATCAATTAAGTACCACTGCATTTATAGGACTACTGTATGGATGTAGCATAGAGAGACAGCCATGATGTTGTGAAATACATGTCTGCACAGCTGGCAGAAGTTAAATAAGAGTGCGACAATTCTGACAGGTGGAACCAAGGTTTGGAGTGCCTGAGCAAAGGAATGGTTATGCATCTCATGAGAGGTCAGAGTTCACAGCCAAAGACTTATTAAGCAAAAATTTCAACCTGTTCTTTTCCCCAAATTCAGCCCGTTTCTAGCATACATTCTTTCCTTCCTTATATCTCCTTAACTGGCCCAAGTCTCTACAGTCATACCCTATCTCACCTCTGACAACCTCCTCACTACTCCACAGTACTTCAGCACCTCTCTGGATCTTCAACCTTACTTCTGAAGTCCCATCTGCCAATCTGCTAACACTGCATATCACTTCCTCCCACTTTCTACTCAGGGTTCCCCAATATTCTGCATATTAAGAGGTAGCTCCTTCCCATGTGTCAAAGAGCCACTCTGACCACCAGATACCATCCCCTACCTCCCGCACTTGCGTTCTCACACTAACACACTGCCGTTTCACCCATGATATATTTGCTCCAAGACCTACAGCCAACTATACACCTCCCTCCTCCAATTCTCCCCTGGCTCCAAGTCATTCTTTATGTTCAGAGGTCTTAATCATAATTTACTGCTCAGGAACCATTAATCCTGACAGAGCGGGGTAAAATTTATTGGCATTAGGTTGTTCAAGTAAAAAGACAGTCGGGTTCTACATAAATTTTTATTTAATTTCTCTATAAAAATACTTGTAACTGCTTCAGGGAGGGAGGCAGGAAGGAGAGAAGAAAGGAAAAAAGGAGGAAAAGGAAAAAATCAGGAGGAGAAGCAGGAGGGAAGGGAGGGAGGCAGAGACAAAAGGGAAGAGGAGAAGGGCAGTGACAGACAGGAGGAGAGAGAGAGAAAGAGAAGAAGGGAAGAAGGAGGAAAGGAGGAGGGGAATGATGGATGATGGGAGAGGAACGACAGTTCCTTGAAGGCAGGCCATATTTTTGCTCAATGTGGGTTAAACAGTACTAGCCAGAGCACAGAAAGACTTAAGAAAAATCCAAAGCAAGCCAATCAGTATGTCCTTCAAGCCATCCTTTGACTCCAAATCTAAAAATGAAATACAAACACCAAGGCTGTAGGGACCTAGGTTTTCTTCTAACATGCAGAGATGTTAGGTCTACATATTTTAGAAATTTAATAGTATCCTTTTAAAAAAAATCACTTGGTAAAAAACCTGCCTGAAAATTCTAGCCAAAATACTGCACCTCAGGTTTTAGGATATTCTAGCCAAAGTAATAAAGATCTAGGCTCGGGTCTCTCACTAATTTTGCTTCACCTGGATGCTATCAAGCCCCAATATAAATTATTTCATTTCTAATAAGCATGAGCTTATCACTACTAGTTTAATAAACAGTAAGTGTCTATGTGTCTTTTACATTAGGCTGGATAGGACATACATAGAGGTAAATAAAGCATTGCCAATAAGCACAAGATGCTCAAAATTCACACTAGGATATGCAAACAGTGAATGATAACACAACTTTAAAAGTAAAGAATTTACAAAGCAACAGAGGAAGAACACCAAGGACAAAGTGGGTGGTGGTCTGCTTTGAGGTACTGTACAAAAATGGTATTTAAAGATTGTCTCAGGAATTTAGCTCAGTGGTGTAAGCACCTGCCTGGCAAGCATGAGGTCATGAGTTCAGTCCCTGGTACCGAAAAAAATTAAAAAATAAAGAAAGAAAGAAAAAATAAAGAGTCTCTCAAGAGAGGAAGAAGGGGTATAAATAAATATCAATCAACTGCCTGGCAAGCAAGAGGTCCCGAGTTCAATTCCCGGTACAAAAAAAAATAAAAATCAGTCGATTAACTTATTATTTCATTGCTAACACTATTTTTTTTTCTTTTTTTGTCTTTTTGAAACAGGGTCTCACTAGGCAGTTCTGGCTGGCTTTGAGCTCACTTTGTAGCCCAGGTTGGTCTTGAACTCACAACAATCCTCCTGCCTCAGCCTCCAGAGTGCTGAAATTACAGGCATTTACCACCATGCCCCGCTTGCTGCCACTATTTTCGAGAAGGTAAAAATGAGGCAGGACAATTGAAATGACTCATTAGAGAGCCACACAGCCAGTTTCAAACGCTGCTTTGAACATCCTACCTAAAACACACACTGCCTACCAAAGACAAGGAAGCACTTTTCAGGTGGAAAGGGGGGTTAAGAATCATTATTGCTTCAAAGTTTCTTAAAATGTATCTTTTAAAAGCTTCACTTATAATAAATTAACATGTTATGGGTATAGTTATAATGCTTTATTTGTCTGTAAAAAATTTTTGAAACCCAGTCCATTGAGAAATGCCTGAAGTCTAAAGTCATTTAAAGAGATTTGTGAGAAAAATAAAATAAAATAAAAAATGTTGTGTCCTTACAAATTTTTCTGGAGAAAATAGTTAGGAGCTTTTCATGAATCCAAAACAAGTCTATGAATCTTTACTTTCAAAAATGCTAAAAACTGCTGACCTACAGTTTTGTTAAGCATTTTAGTGTTTCTCAAAAGGAGATATACTCATGTGGAAATTAGCATCATACATAAGGGAATGTACTACATATGTAATAGGGAAGATTAACATACTCTATTAATAATGTAGTAACTTGAAAATGAAACACTGAAGGGACCCTTACGCAGGTTTCTAATAACTACTCAGGATGTTAACAGTGAAAGGATCATTTAGAAAGCTAATTTCCTTTTCATCATGCCTGTTAAGTGTTTACTTTAATTCACATCCTGTGTGACCCTATGGGAAAATTTTTAACTAATACTGGGGAAAATCCCATAGGGTTACACAGGATGTGAACAAGGCCTGTACTAAACTACCTTCAGCTTCAAAAATAAAACTACATAGGTGAGTTTCACTTTCTGTTTGTCATAAGTTCCACTTTTTGGCTCCCAAGGTTTAGATTCATAGTCTATCTGCATATCTGAGACCATGACTGTAAAGAATCCTGACGTTCTCACTGCCTTTTTAAAAATCATGTTTCTCTAGGTTGCAGAGCAAAACCTTCCTGGCAGAAGATGCGTCTGTGTGGCGTGGATCAGGCTGAGGCGGCGGGAGCACTCCCAAGTGCTCCTGCATACCTGCGGTGTGCACATTTCAGCTGCCCTTTCCATTTCCTGTAGAGAACACACATCATACCACTTCCCCTATAGAAAAAAAGAAAGCAGCCCTATTTAATTGCTGATGGAAACACTGTCATACTTTCCACTGGCCAGGCTTGAAACCATTACTGATCTAACCTTCATTAATTTTTCCACAACAATTTGCAGAAATGTCAGGAAGCAGCTGTATGAAGACTGATTAATTGTTCTTATCACCACTACTTTGCTCTTCATATTCTCTCTCTCTCATATGCATAAATATGTATTTCAGATAAAAAATAAAATTTGGAATTTTTCTATGTTCTTTGGTACATATAGTGGGTGGTATGTCTTACTCTGAAAGACCAGATGTTTTTTATCTTGGGGGTTTTTGTTTTGTTTTGTTTTCCAATGGCCCAAACCTGTTCGGATCTGGAGGCAACCCCACAAAGTTTGGGACAGCATCCATAAAGGAAAAGATTGCTTCCTGCCGATTACTCAGTTAGATCTGTTCAAACAGACGTTAACAGATTTAAACCTTAGAGCAACACTGCATTTATTAGTCAATCACAGGAGCTAAAATTCACTTCCAAAATGTGAATTACAAAATCAAATGCCCTTCTTTGCTATATTTTTTTCCCTTTCTCTCCTCTCTCAACATTTCAGGTTGAGCTCTACCATCTGTCTTGCCCCATCAAATGTGCTGTGTGTGCCTGGTGAAAACCACTGGAACAGTACACCTGGTAACCCCACCTGTGTAACCACCAAGCACATCAAACTGCTACATGACAGAATCTGGGCACCTGGGGGAACTGGTTACCGCAACCCTGGTTTCTTAGCCAGCACTCAAGACTTGCAGACTTTTAACTAGCTGGCAACATGACAACTAGTATTCAAGAAGAGAAACACTAAAACCCTTAAAAAAAAAAAAAAAAAAAAAAAAAAAAAAAAAAAAAAAAAAAAAAAAAAAAAAAAAAAAAAAAAAAAAAAAAAAAAAAAAAAAAAAAAAAAAAAAAAAAAAAAAAAAAAAAAAAAAAAAAAAAAAAAACTAAAAATTCAGATGTAAAATTTCAAAGTGTATTTGGCAACATTACTGATGAGGAGGTTTTGAAACCAAAGATGCAGACACTGTCACATCCTTGCAACAGAGACAGAGCAGTCCAAATCCAGCATTTTACAACACTACTCAACTTTTTGGGAAAGCACGTGTTTTTTCTCTCCCTATATTTCCTGAATACATATAGCAATGGATTAAAGCTGAACAGATGTTGAACCAAATGACCTACCACCTTTCAGAGACAGATCTAAGAGACTGGACAGAGTTCCAGTTAGGATTTCAAAATTCCCCCAAAATTCAAAAGTTCATCACGGATGTGTACATTCTCCAAACCAAAGGGGGGGTAAAAAAAAAACAGGGATTGGACAGCAATGATGTATGGCACTAAAGTAATAACTGAATATGCAGCATCCTGGCCAGATCACAGGCTCTGGAACTGGAGCATCTGCCTGCACACCTGTCTCTGCCATGTAGGAAACACATCACCAACACCAAGTGAGTTACCTGACCTCTCTGTGCCTCATTTTTCTTATATGTAAAATGAGAATAAAGCATTAGAATCATTAAGGGAATTATATAGTGCTTATAAATACCATGAGGAAGTGAACTATAAATATTGGCTATTAATTCTGTATTTTTGTTGGTATTCAGTCATATATTGTCTAAATCTAAGAAGGACGTAATGTGTCAACAATTCCTAAATTAATTTAAGAAAGCACACTAAGTTAACAGGAAAATGTCTCAATAATGGGGCAATACTCATAGCCTGAAATCCCAACATTAGAATTGAATGAAGCAGGATGCTATGGCATGGATCATAAATGCCCCACAATGTCCACGCTGTAAAGGCTCAGTCGCCAGCATGTGGTGCTACTGGGAGGGGTTGAACCTCTAGCAAGAAGGCCCAGTGGAAGGAAATTAAGTCACTGGGAGTGACTCCTTAATGGGAACAGTGGCATCCTGGCTCCTTCCTCTCTTTTTTGTGCTTTGCAGCACTACAAGGTGAGTAGCTTTGCTCTGCTATGCACTCCCCATCATGATGATCTGCCTACCACAGGCTCAAAAACAAGAGTCAACCAGTTATGAACTGAAACCTCTGACACCATAAGCCAAAAATCAACTCTTCCTCCTAATGAGTTGTTTATCCCAAGTATTCTGTCACAGAAATAGACAGTTGACTGACATACTGTTGACCTCTCAGTTGTCACAGGACAACAGAATGTTAAAAAGGCCAGAATGGCCAAAGATGACCACACCTCACCACCACTGCCAGGTCAGGGAAGTGGAGGTGGGAGAAGCCACCATAGGCCAGGGAAATGCAAACAAAGAAGGAAGCAGACCTGACCTTCAACACAGTCAGAATGCTCGCCAACAAAGACAAAGGCACTCATTCTCCTGGCACCAAGGTCAGGGTTGGGGTGCCAGGAGGCTGCAAAGTGCAGGAAGGACACCACTTTTTTAATTCCTCTTCCACCATGACCTTGAGTGTCTCACTTCCTTTAAGGTTTTAATCCACAGTAAAATGTGGGATTGCACTCCCAGCAGAGCTGCCCGGTTTTCGTGCTGCGGCAACCCTCTTTAGCAGTCTGATAACCCTGTGGATCTCTTTGTAGAATAATGTTTTAAGTTACATAAAACACACTGGATTGTAAAGTATAATGAAGTACAGTTATCTCAAAAAATGAAGCAAAATTGTGAACAGTAATAATGTGTCTTTGTTAACAATTAGGAGCGATATATGGTTTAAATCTATTACCCATCATCATTTTGAGCAGTCATTATAAAAACACTATGAGATATTAGCCACAACAGGAAGGTGATGAAACTACCTATGATCTCCATTGGCAATAATATCACAGATACTGTTAAAGCTACTGGTCATCTGTTGCTTACGTTAAAATCAAGGGGAGTGCTGAAGTTCACTTAGAGGTCAGCAAAAAATAGTCATTTTTTTCTCTCAACCAAATTCTCTGAATTCTGTCAATTTGTGGTTACGATTTCCAATCTAAGTAAATAGTAAATAAATCTAAAATTAGTGACAGACTTGAGTCCCTCGCTTCTTCCACAGAAAATACTCACAAAGAGAAATGAAACTATTCCCAACCATTGGAGAATAAGAAATTTACAGGATAGAAGTGTCTTCTTCCTCCCTTTCCAAGTGAAAAAGGAAACATTCATTGACTTGGAAATGAATTACTCAAACAGTACCGTACCCTACCAGCCTACAGGCAAATCCATATTCAGTGGCATTAACACCAATTAGCCACAGCTCCTGTTTCAGCTCCCCCTCCTCACAGGGGACCTCCAGTCCCCTAGAAAAGCCCCAACCAAACACGTATTCAAGGATTCCAGAAAGGGAGACTTAAGGAGCCCACAGGCAGTTTGACAGCCAACCCCAGCACCATCTGCATTCCTCCTTTCCTGTGCCAGCTCCCTCTAGTGTCTCAGGAAGGAATCCCTCGGGGGCCTCTGCAGATGGTGCCCATCAGGAGAATACTAATGCCCAGATGCCCTGCAGCCCGTAGAGCTCACACAGCTGGCAAGAGGCGCTCTTGCCTTGGGTCTCATGTTTCAGAAGTCCACACACCACAAACACATGCCAAATAAACTTACTGAAAAATGCATAGCACCTCTGTCACTAGCATCCAGATGTCCTTTACCCCTAAAACCCCTATTACAACTGTTTCAGCTCCCTGGGGGCCTTTTCCCTAGTATCTTTACACCAATCAAAAATAACTGAGTGTGAATGTCCTGAAGGTTTGTAGGTTATGATGCTACACAGTGTGCAATTAGACACCATTCCAAAAACAGAGAGGATTTAAGTAGTCTTAATGCTTACAGTAAAGAAAAGACATAGTTCCTGACCATTGCTCTCAGAAAGCTTGAGAGCAATAGACTTGAAACACAAAGTAGGGCTGTGCCAAGCATTCTTTTCCTTGTTTCTTAGTATGCTGAGCCACGGTTCTACAATTTGTTAATAAATTCATGCAGTTATCTGTAACAACTGAACATGATACCCGAAGAGCATTTCATAATTCAACAATTCTTCTTAGTCTTAAATTTGTAAAGATGTCAACAACATAAAGCATGGTATTGTTTGCATCGACATCTAAATCAATATTGTGCACTAAATCTTTAAGTAGTTTTACTTCTATAAAAATAGTTGATGTCTTGGTTAAATTTTCCAAAAATACATTAGAAAGTACCAGCCATTTAAATAATTTTGGATTGAAAATGTTTTATATATTCATTATAACATAGATTTGCTAGCCTTTTATTTTTAACATGTAATTTAGGATATTTTATTTTTTTTTGGGGGGGGTTTTTTTTTTTTTTTCTTTGTGGTACTGGGAAATGAATTCAGGTCCTTGACACTGAGCTATGCCCCCAGCCCTCTGTCAAATTTTGAGACAGAGTCTCACTAAGCTGCTAAACTGCCAGGCTAGCTTTAAATTGTGACTCTCCCTCTTCAGCCTCCCGGAATGCTGGCATTATAGTGTGCACCACCAAACCTGGCTACAATTTAGGGTGTTTTATAAAATCACTTTTAAACAGTTAAACATTTGAAGCTGGGTGTGGAGGCGCACGCCTTTAATCCCAGCACTCGAGAGGCTGAGGTAGGAGGAGCGTTGTGAGTTCGAGGCTGGCTTGGGCTACAACACGAGCACAAGGCCAGCCTGAGCTATACAGTGCAACCCTGCCTCAAAAGACCAGGGTTGGGAGTTTGGATCAGTGGATTAAGCTCCTGTCTGGCAGGCATGAGGCTGTGAGTTCGATCCCCAGTGCCACAAAAAAAAAAAAAAAAAAGTTTAACTTTTGAATTTTTCTACTTATTCTAATTTATATTTTTGATGAAAATATTTTGATATTTTGCATACTCTGCACACAATTACATTTTATTTTAAAATCTTCTGGGTTGTTAAGAATGAGTATAAAGCCGGGCATGGTGGCGCATGCCTTTAATCCCAGCACTTGGGAGGCTGAGGTAGGAGGAGCGTCGTGAGTTCGAAGCCAGCTTGGGCTACAATGCAAGCGCAAGGCCGGCCTGAGCTACATAGTGCGACCCTGCCTCAAAACACTGGGGCTGGGAGTTTGGCTCAATGGCTTAAGCACCTGTCTGGCAGGTGCCAGGTTGTGAGTTTAACTCCCAGTGCCACTAAAAAAAAAAAAGGAATGAGTATAAGCCAAGATCATGGTATATGTATCTTCTTTTTTAAGTTCAGAAACTTTAAAAACAGCCTCTCTTAAAAAAAAAAAAAAAAAAGCAATAACAAATCTAAAATGTCTGCTTAAATTTTAAGGTTGCAAACAATGAAAGTAAACAAACTTGTCAAGTATAGCCCATCTAAAATTCACTCACAGGATACTTCAAATTCTTTATTTAATGAAGATTTAATTATTGTTCAAAACAATGAAAAGGAGCCAAAAATTTCTTTTTCATCAAGTCTATAACTTTAACAGGTCAGATGAAATCCCTGGCAACTTCATGTTCTTTACAAATAAAGATTTCATCACTGATCAAATTAAGAATGTTTTTGAGCCTCTGTTTGAACTCTTACCTTACTGACCTGATCCATATTGGGGGCCATGACCTTCTTCCCAGCTGTGTGCTTTGAGGGCCCCAACCAAGCTTGGCTGCTGACCAGTTCTCCTCTAAGGCTGTCATGAGAGCAGTTCCATTCCTCGTTTCTCCCCACTACCCCCGCCACCCTCTACTCTTATCCAGAGTCTCAGAAAGTTTATCAGAAATACCTTGTAGCTGTGCAACACAATGGATCCAAGGGCTAGGGAGGCAAGAGTGTGCCTGTCATTGTTCTCCTGGGAATCCTCTGCCCCTGTCAGCAGATAGGAAACCTGGGGGGTTATCGGGGGCGGTGACACATCCATGGAGTGAGGGAGGAAGTGGTCTGCAGTTTGAGTAGGACACAGTTCACGCACATAGACAGTTCATGGGCAGAGGACTGACTTGGTATGGTGGCTCCTTCTATCTTTTCCCCATCTCCAAGGTTCCTGGCTGCCATACACTTCATCACCTCCACATCTCTTATGATTTTCCCTACCAGACTTTCTAAAATTAGGGTCTGGTAGGAGGACAAACAGAGTCCAAAGGGAATGACTCAAGCAGGTCTCAGAAAGCACCCTTTCACATTTCTGCTTATTATCTAGTCCTTCAACTTGGAGGGTGAATCTTGTACCATTTTTTTTAAATCAGTTCACATGAGCACAGTGAACATTTTCAACACAGTCCCCCTTGAAGTTTAGAGGAAGAATGTTTCTTACACATCAGGATGAAGGACTAACTCTCACAATAATCCATATCGATTTTTGTTTAAAGATTAAGTATGGAATCTTGCTTTTCTGGTCCTAATCAGAAGTTTCAGAGCCTTTGTAGCTATACACTTTAGTCGAGTTTTATCCGTATACACATGTGTGTGCACGTGCAAATGTATATGGATATACATGAACACACTGCGGAAGTCAAGAGGCCAAGTGGGACAACAGGGGAGGGCTGTCCAGAGTGAGAACCTTGGTTTCTAGACACTTCAATGTATGGCCTCTCCAGGTAATCGCTTTTTCCTCCCCATTACAGTGAATGCCTCACATTGTAGCCATGATATCAATATTATTCTAATTGGAAATCATGTAAGGCTTTGAAAATGTCAGAAAATAAAACTTAGAAATCATTGCATTATCAAGAATCATCCTGTGTTATTTTGTATATTAATACTAAACGTATAAACTCAAGCATGTCTAAATTTAATACAGTCTAGAAATTATACGGAACATTTCCAAAGCTAATTCCATAAGACACCATAAAAAGGGTTTGAGTAATACTATTATAATGAGAAAAAGATCTGAAATGTGTTCTGCAGAAAATGTTAACTAACTGAATCTATTCTGAAGAATAATTCACAGTGCCAACCTTAAATTGGAATTATTTTAATTGGATGTTTTATCAGGTTTCCAGAATGCATCAACAATACACATGTAAAATAAAATAAAAAATTATTATAATTCTAACAAATATTTAAAATAAAGTAATAAATGTCTTTAAATAAATGATTAAATTTATCTTCATGTACTAGTTTATTTCTGTATGCTACATAAAATCCTAAGAAAAACAATCTAATATCCTATATTCTGTGTACAATAAGATGCATCTTCAAAAAACATAAGTGAAATGTGTCTGATTTAGACATTCCTTTTCAGTATCTGAAATTAGCTCCATAAAGGTATTACTATGTAATTCTTAGTTTAGAAAAAAACATCTATTATGTATATGTTTAGGTAGCATAAGAATAAAAGCTTACTTTTTTGCCACATTTTTATTAATGCATATTGGTTATAGAGATTAATGGGTTTTCATTTTGGCAGATTTGTACATGCACATAACATACTGCTTTATGAAAAAATAAAACAAACTTTCATAAATGAAAATAATAAGAGATCCAGCTTTAAACAGCTCTAATTTTACTATACCTGGTAGAAAAAGTATTAAGTAACCAGTCTATTTCAAGTTTTGTCCCTGTCAGTTGGCATAATTCACAAACATGCTTTAAAGTACACATATGGTTCTAGATATTTTGAAAAGGTTATATCCCTTTGACCTGCAAATGTTCAAAGAGAATTTTGCAATGAATTAATTAATAATTTATCAAAATGATAATTTATCAAAATATCATATACTTTCTGATCAGATTGCAATTTTCTACCCACATATCACTTAAAATTTTCATGTTTCTTAGGACCCACCTTAATATCCATTTAAAAACTCTTACTGTATCTTGCATCTATCAGAATGAAGAACAAATGGAATGGACCAGTTCCTGTCCAGAATGAATGAAGCGGGGAATAAATGAACATCTGGATGCACACATGATACCAGTTCTCATTCTCTCCTCCAGGAACACACATTAGAGAAAGATACACATATAATATTGGGAGACAATATATACACAAATTGTATATTCTTTAAAAATTCACTTTTTCTTTCTAGAATTTTTTTAAAAGCCACATAAACATTGTATCTTTATAAAAAAAATCCAAATTTGAGTTGAGGTAGTCTTAAAATATTCTTAATAACCTTCCAATATTAGTTAACTCAAATATTTCAGTGGCTATAAAAACTGTGTTCATCAACTACAAAACCTCGAAGTTTATATTTGTCATAATGAAAATTGTCATTATGCATGTATCATGCAATTTTTTTAAATTTATTTATTTATTTATTTATTTATTTTATTTATTTTTTTTGCAGCACTGGGGATCAAACTCACAGCCTCATGCCTGCCAGACAGGCGCTTAAGCCACTGAGCCAAACTCCCAGCCCTAGTTTTTTGAGACAGGGTCGTGCTATGTAGCTCAGGCCGGCCTCACACTCTCATGTAGCCCAAGCAGGCCTCGAACTCATAACGCTCCACCTACCTCAGCCTCCTGAGTGCTGGGATTAAAGGCGTGTGACACCATGCCCAGCTATGCAAACATTTTTTAATTGGCTTTAGAAATGAACTCCATTAAGAGTTCAATGACAAAGGCTCCCCAGGTCTTAGTTTAGAGTGACACTGTGACTATTTAAACAGAGGTGAACTTGGCACAGTTCACTTCATCAAATATTCACAAATAAGTGCTGCAAAGCAATTAAGGGAAAAATCTATAGCCTGCAGCCTTTGTTTTCTCATATGCCATAAACCAGCTCAAATACAAATAGGGTAACTCCTGACCAACACAAATCTGTCACCTACAGCCTCTAGCTGGAAATTATAAAATGAGAGAAGAGCAATAATAATAATAAGCCCTAAGAGACTGGTTTAACTTTATAGGTCTCCCTGCTGTCCACACTTCTGAGCTGGGTCACTGGCTGAGTAGATCTTGACTGTAATTGCACAGATGCACCAACATTGCAGGGTTTCCTGGAGACATTTACACATGCACAGAACAAACATACTGAACCATCTACCCTGGAGCTTCTGTTAAGACACAGGAAGGCGGCTTGACTAAACATCTTGCCAGCTCAGCTCTCAAGAAAAGGGAAGCCCATCCTGGGGCTGTAACAGGCAAAGCCTGGTACACAAGCCTGGCAATTCAGAAACTCTGAGGATTCCCACCATTCCAAGTGCTGGACTGAACCTTCACAGGTTGAACGTTAGGATTCAAAGTGGCAGGAAATAAATGATGGGAGAAAAAACTCAGCATTTAATACACACCTCGAAAATGTACTTTGAAGCTAGATGTCCACCTAACAAGCAGGAAAACTTGGAGGAAGAGTACATCTTTCAAATTTTACAGTCTTTTATTTATTCAGCTGTATTTCCCAATTCCCAGCCTGGGATAAAACAGGAACTCAGTAAATGTTTGTTGATTGAATAAAGAATTGAAAGGATAAATGAGTAATGATTGTAAACACACTCACCACGCTCATGTACTTTTGTGCATTTGTAGGATTACGGGGCAGCTGCTTCTTGTTCCATTCTACCATTCCTTTTCACTACCTTTTTTTTTCCATCTCTTCTAAATTACAGGAGAGATAGGTTGCTATGATTTAAATTATCTCTGCAATATAATATGGGTACATTTATTGTGCCCAGGTGGCTATAATAATTACTTTAAGACACACAACAAAAACCAACTAAGCATAACCACGATATAAATTTCACCTCTTTGCATTCTGCAGAAATAGGTTATTTATCCAAAAGTAATTTCTGAATTGTCCTTCAATAGACTGCTATTATTTCTATTAAATTATTAGCAGCATCTTTTCCCCTTCTATTCAAAGGTTGCATGGCCGCCCTGTTTCCTCAGGCAGGGCGTGACGCAATGTACCCATGTGTGACTGTGTGTTTTGTCTAGTTATTAGCACATAAATATCCTTGAGGACAGGAAAAGACCTGGCCCCTGTGTGTGCATGTGCGCGCGCCTGTGTGTGTTCTCACACACGCACTTCCCTAGATTATTCTCCATGGAAATCTTTTTCCATGTGGACCTGAGCCAAGGAAAGCCCGAGGACTTCCCTGACCTAAGCCAGAGGTACGGTCAGTGCCTCCCCAGTATCACGCTGGGCCCGAGGGAAGGAGTGGAAAGGGAAGCTGGGTGGAGGAGGGACGTGGGTAGCCAATGTAGAAATCTTTTACTTGGAAAAAACAATCTGGGAATCCAACATTCTTGCAGTAGTTAAGCTTGCAAAACCTTCTCAGGACTAACACATTCTCAAGCAATGGCTCGAAGACCAGGCAGAACACAGGTCCACTGAGATTTATATAAACTTTACCCAACAAGGAGAAATCACAAGGAAAAAGCTCAGTCTATTTGTTCACTGATGCACTTAATTATGTGTCAAGAAAAGGAATAATTTTGACAACATTTCCACCCATACTTCTGCACTGAAACCTCTTCGAAGTTGCCTATGATCCACTGCAGAATCCATAGGTGCTTTCGTAGTAACAACCTTATGTTGGCTTTGCAATCTCACACAGTGTGAACATACCTCCCTTAAAATAGGGCTCCCAGCTCAGAATCTGACATAAAGTAGGCACTCAGTAAGAACTGTTTCTCTAGCAAGCTTTTCTCTCTTAGCCTGCTTTGGTTTTATGACAGTTAAAGTACTCTAGTATCTTCTCTCTGAACTCCAGGCCCAGTCGAAGTATCCTTTCTCCTATACTCTTCCACACTTTCCCAGTGCAGAATTAGTACCATATTCTTATGTGCTCACATAACCCTTTGCTCATTCACACAATTGCACTGGTCATGGTTTGCTTTGGATTTTAGTGGAGTGCATATCCCCAACTTAATGTTCAGCTACTCACAAACAGGATCATTTCCATTATTCTCAAGATATACCTCAAAACTCAGCACAACATCTTGCACGTAGCCAGTTTTTCATAAATGCTAGTTGATTCAAGTTTACTAAAGAGGTAAAATCACAACTTAACTTGTTCTAGTTTCCCAACCGTCACAAAACCTGTAGATAATTCATGTACAATGTCTCTCCCATCTGTCCTCTCTTTTGCATTCCTATTATATCCATCCTAGGTCAGAATTTTACCAGAGACTATCACAATAGCTTCTGAACTTACCTACCCTAGTTTTTCTAGTTCTTCTCTAAAATACTATTTGCTTTGGGTTGATTCATCTTTCAAAAATATAACCCAATCATGTTACTTCTTAGCTCAAAAGTGGATAAAGATCCCCTAATGCTTACCAACGTCAGGTACTGATCACATTCAAGAAAAGCCCACTTTTCCTGGCACCTTCCCTTCCCTTTTCATGTCTCCTCTCTCATCAGTGCTGTGCCCCAAACATGTCATAATACTTTCATCCCAAGATCACACCAACATTCATTCACCCAATTTCTTGTTTGTTTGTTTGTTTCTGAGACACGATCTAGCTATGTGGTTCAGGTTAGCCTTGAACTCACTTCGTAGCCCAGGACTGCCTCAAACTTGTACTGATCCTCCTTGCCTCAGTCTCTGAGTGCTGGGATTACAGGCTACAGGTGTGTGCCGCCACGCCTGGCCCCACCCCATTTCTTTGCACGAATGCAATTCTCTCACCTATAAAAATCCTGCCCATGTTTAAATCTTCTCTTGGGAAACATTACCTGATTCTCAATCCCTTCACCCCAACACATCCATAAGAAAATGAATATTTCTTTCTCTTCTGCATTTGCAAAATATTTAGTTTATTTTTTTTTCTTGTTTGCTTGTTTGTTTGTTGTTGTTTGACAAAGTCTCACTATGTAGTTCAGGCTGGTCCTGAACTCACTATGTAGCCTAGGCTGGCCTTGAACTCATGGTAATCCTCCTGCCTCAGCCTCCTAAGTGCCAAGATTACAGTGCACCACCATGCCTGACCTATTTAGACATTTTTGAAGGTCCTACTACAAGCTTTCTTGTACTCAAACTAGCTATATAGTAGTCTTATCTGTCTTTTGGGGTCTATAAACCACTTTAAGGCCAACATGTAAGCTTGCTCATCACTATATCCTTCTACAACACCAGAATACTGAATAGCATATGGCAGAACTGCCATAAATATTCACTGCATTTAACCAAACTAAAGCTTTTACAAATAGCCAAAAAAGTTCAAGTTCCATGTAAGAAGGATACAGGCTCAAGCCAACACAGTGTTGGCGTTTGTGATGATTGGTATTCTCAAAATTTCCACTTAAGGCTGATGACAGAATCAAGCTCTGCTATAGTCAATGAATAATTTATTTGTGCACAAAACATTCTGTTAATCAAAACCCTTTTATGGCACAAGATCTAAAATATATTCACTACTCTATAGTTATTACATGTTTATTTTAGTCATTAATACACAGGTGAAGACAAATGATAACTACAGGGTCATTTTATGCTCTTAAACTAAATGCATCAATATCTCTTCTGAAATTCATAAACCCCACCTTGGATGGGGATGGGGTAGACTACATTGCAACCAGTCAACTCACAGCTACCATCACATTGAAGAGCCTAAGGTTTTTTGCTGTTGGAAGTAATATCAATTGAAAGAATTACTTTAGATTCAAACAGCTAGTGCATTTCTAAAAATTTCGATGCTCAACTAAAACTCCCCCTGCTTCCCTGAACTTATGCCTCTATCCCGTACATCATAGAAAAATAGAAATGTGTGTTTGTGCATTCCCTAGATGTTGCAGCCTGCCAAAAAATGTTTCTTCACTGTGCTATTTCAGCAAGTCGTGAGATGGCAATGATCCTGCTCCTCAAAAGGAGAAGATAGCTATTTTTCCTGCATGTTTTTATTTTAGGAGGCTGAAAGGCACACTTCTGGTTGTTGAAAGTACTCTGACAAGTACACAAGTTCCCAGGGAGGTGAATTTGGAAGGTGGGAGCTGGCAGGGTTAAGGTTAAGACAAAATCTGAAATCCCCCTAATCTCTTGGGAAATAGCTAAGGAGCTGAAAGAACAGAAAGAAAAGGAAGATAACTCAAATTATCCAGTGAGTTTACTTCCAACTATAAGCCCTTCTGCAAAAAAGTAGAATAAAATATATGCTTTTTATCTGCATTTGTCACAAGTACAATTGGTATACCGTCAAATTCATCATGCTACTACTGAAACCAGACTCACTTTAGCTCCGTTTTTCTACTAAAAGCAATGTTTAAATAGCCAGGCTCACAGCCTGCAGTCATCATTGACAGCTGCCTTCTGCCTCCCACTCCCAGAGCATGTGCACAAACCCATGTGTTATCACAGGCAAGCACACGCATGTGCATGTGCACGCACACGCACACACACACACACACACACACACACACAGGCACAGAGGCCATTCCTAATCAGACAGGCCCTCACTGTCTTCCTGGACTTTACCTCCTATTGTCTGCACCCCGCCAGTCTTTCTGGCGAGCACTCCAACTCAGGCGCTCAGCACCTGTTTGACCTCCCACCACACAGTCAGGGGATCGGAAGGGACTCCTGATCCAGCTGGCAAATTTCCACCAAAGGATAGGACTGGGCACAGTGCCCTTAGGCACATAGGACCCAGGGACCATTATGAGAGGTAGTGACCTGTGGAAGTGTCAAAAGAACCTTGGGGAAAACAATGCGAGCTGAACACAGCCACAAGGGCACCAGGATGCAAACCCTGAAATGTGAGGAAATGAGGAGAAGACAACAGGAAGTTAAGTCAGAAAGAATTCCCTGTGCCTGGCACAAAGTGTTTGTTCAAGTGTTCTGTGCAGAACCTTTGTGATGCCAGTGTGGGAGGAGGCGGACAGGACACAACATGAGGTGAGCGCTCTTGAGCTGACTTAAGTGAGTGCATCCTAAGCTGGCAGGAGCTGCTGTGCCCACCCAGCCCACCCTCACCACCACCCCGACACCATCCAACACCACCCCTCAGAGCCATCTTCCCAACAGAAGGCTGGAACAGCATCACTGCAACTCCAAAGTGTTCAGGGGCCTCCAGACCCAGCCAGGTAACAGGCTCTTGGCTCAGCCCTGTTGTCAAGGTTCCTGAGCTCCAAATTCACAATGCATTCACAGTTGACCCTCCCAGCATCCTGCACGTTCAGAGGCCTCCTTTTATTTTATCTCATTAAATCTTTCTGGAGGACAATTATTTTTGTTGCTGTACAGCAGCCAAGAAAAGGAGAATAAAACATCCTTATTGGGAAGGCAGAGGGTTTCATTCCATTTTGGTGAGGAAGAGTGCTGTTTTTCTTTAAGAGCAATTTTTTGTGTGTGTTAAAAAAGTTCACTAAAAAATCAGAATTTGTTCTCATGACTCTGCTTTGGATATTTATCAATAAATATCAGACTTGCTGACTTATTAATGTGATTAAAATTATATCTATGCCCAGGCATCGGTTTTCAGGAAGGCCTCAAAATAAATTTTAAAAGGAAACTCATGGCCACATATTTTTATTTTTTATTAAGTTCAATAAATATGTCTTGACTATCTATATATTTTTAATTATTTCCCTCCCCCTTGCTACTAGGGAATGAACATTTGGACCCAGGCCCTTTATCCTAAATTATATTCTCAGCCCTTTTTATTTTGTGACAGGGTCTGTCTAAGTCTCTGAGTTGCCTAGTCTTGGTTCCAACTTAAGATCCTCCTGCCTCAGGCTCCCAGAGTGCTAGAATTACAGCCGTGCACCAGCACAGTCAATTGTCTGAGGCTGAAGAGGATGCCAAGAAAATAAACACTTATTTTTACCCTCAAGCAACTGACAGTGGCATGTGAGATTACAAGAGAAACACATAAATTACTATACAGCGCAAGCACAAAAATGCATATAAAAATGGCAATTAATGTTTAAAGTGTTAAGCGGATTCTGAGGGCGGATGAGATAACACATGAAGACAAGCATCCTAAAATAAAAGAATTAATCAGACTGTCACATAAGTAAAGTGCATTAGCCAATAATGAAAATAGATGATGCAGAAAATAAGACTGAGGAGGTTAATTTGTCTTTGGGGAATTCATGAATGAGATGTCAATGTAATATCAAGTTCAAATGTGAAATGAAAATCTCTAAGTGGAGAATTTTGTCCAATACTGTACATAATTTAAGAATTTATGGTGAAATCTGTAACTGTCTTGGGAGCCAGAATTCAAGAGGCCATTCTTAATGCGTAGGTGAAGATTATAATGACTGGATAAAGCGAGCAGTCAGTATCATCAGACAGGTTAAGTCAGGCAGAGATCTGGCAGATTCACATTCTTATCCCACAGTGTTTTAATACTGTAAGATCTGGTTCTTCCCCCAAATTTCAATGAAACTTCTATTTCCTTACATGAATTATTCTAAACAGAATACAGTGACCATATCCACAAAGCTCTAAAACTTGGATCCCACCATCCCCCTAGACTGGTAGGTACACAATGACTGTGCCGTGCTATCTGAAGTGGAAGAGTCAGAGTTAAATTCTAGCTCTCTGACTCATGAGAGCTGTGGCTTTGAGCACATCGCTCAGCTACAACATCACCACCTCCACCAGCCTCTGTTTCCCCATACACAAAATAAAGTGTGTGCACTATAGGTACAGTAGTTATTTTCTCCTGTGAGATTGGGTACACGGATGCCATTTATAAATGGTCGACCACTCTCCAAATGTTAATATGCATCATCATAAAAACAAGGTGAATGAGCTCTCAGTTACACTGTTAAGTTTCATGTGTATGGAGAGTGAAAATGAGCCATTCCTCCACACAGCTGGTCTAACCTGTAAGCTGAAGGAAGGATGAAAGTGAACACTGAAATGATTAAGAAAGCAGCCTTTGGTCAGGGTTTCAGACAGCTATGGAACGCTGCTCAGACAAATGTGCTTTGCTCATACTCCTCGTTTGATTAAAGTTTGCTGAAAAACCAATGAATAAATGAGTAGATTGAGTTATTGAACACAGGAGTGAAAGAAAGTGTAGGCAAGTGCAATGTTTGAACACCAAAGCCAGATGGGTCAAGTTATATACAAGCCTGGAGTCCACAGTTCACTCCAGTTCCAACACAAACATAGATACCCCTCATTTACTGGAAAACACAAGCTACCCAAAGAAAAAAGCTGTTGGCATCTGAAAAGCTATAACAATGTCCCTCTGTGAAAGAAAGCATTTTCAAGGGTACAACAGATAAGTTATAGTAAGCCCACAGATAACACACAGCAGATCTAATTTGCTTACTGTTCAGATCTTTATAAGACCAGCTAAAATGTGTCCAAAGAGAATTAATTAAAAGTTTCCCCCCTTTAATTTTCCTAATTGATATAAATAATAACAAGAAAAAAACACATGAAAGCACACAAAAATTTCTAACTGTAATAACTATGTAATTCTCAGAAAGCTAATTACAACCCTGAAATCCACTATCCTCAAATGAATATGTGATTCTTAATTCTTACTTTCAAAAGATTTTGCACCTATATTTCAGATCCTCAATCACAGAACTTGACCAATAAATGTGAAAGTTTTTCACCATCTTTCCTAAGAAGAAATACCACTTATACAATTCCTAAACAATTACGTCCAATACAATGAGAGAATATGAATCTGAGAATATAAACCTCAGTGGTTAAGGAATCAGATTCCAGCTGATATGGCTTTAAAATAAATAATGTGAAGACCAGCCAAAACCATCAGTTACCTGAAGAAAAACAGCACTATTATGAAGATAAAATAATTTGTATTTTACTATATTTTACAAAGAAAGTACCAAAAGAGGAAGATATCTTAATGGTTAAGGATTTTGTTTACAAACTACTTTCTGCTTACCACCAATTTGTGATGGGAGAAATTATTTGAAAGAAAATCCTCATTTAGAGTAATGTGAGGCCAGGTTTAGTGATAAGTCACAGAGAGGTTGCCAGTTGTGTATTCTATGCACATTCTGAAACAAGCTCACCAATTCCAGATGAAAAGCTTTCCTATCTATAGAGTGGGGCCCATGTTGCCAGACTACAAAACCAGTAGTCATGTGATGTTTAAAATATGATTGCTATGTTTAAACAATAGATGCAACACAATTACTCTCACTGCTACTCACCATCACCATCATCATACTCACTAGTATTTAGTATGTGCCTGCTATCTGCAAGTGTGTAATCCTCAGAGAACCTCATGAATTAATTAGTACTCTTATTTAACTCAAAACAATAGTTATTTCAAAGCACATTGACCTGGATGAGCCAATTAGCCTAAAGGAACCCAGAACACAATGTAAACGCAAGCAGGCCTTCTGCACTCACTATCCTAGCCACACCCGCTCTTAGGAGATACTTAACAAAAAACGGTCTTCTACACGTAATTTAAGATAGGTGCCACTAACTAATATTTCACTTAACTCTATAACCTATTGCAGGAATAACTGGAAGAAATCAGACTTGTGAACTGAAAACCAAACACGGCAGACAGTGACATTTTAGTTGGCGATTCAGAGCATGAATGTTTACTTTCTAGCATCTAATACAGGTACTGAAGAAAGTAAGGATTTGCTTTTGAACCTTTTTAAATACCTTTCTTCTGGATGGATTTTTCACTTCACTGCCTTATATTCCTTTAATTATCCAAACACTGTTTTCCAAATGACACTGTGTGCCCATAACAATAAAAATTTTTGTTGACAGATGAGATTGAAACATGAACTTTACAGGAAAAATGAAAGGATTCTCTGGAGTTCTTAAGTCTGATACTTTTACTCTCACTAGATGCTCAAAAGTGACACTAACAAATCTGGTTCCAGGGCTGTTGTCATAAGTGAGATTGTTTTAGCCAAAGCTAAGAAGAGATGTAGGCGATTGTACACTGTAGAACACTATCCCAGAAAGCCCACCTGTAACATCAAGTCTTAAATGTTCAAAGCTAAACAGACATTTGGAAGTCAGCTCCCCGAATGATTAGACACTTTCTGCCCTCATTCATTACTACTCATCAGGTTTTAAAATAGTTCCAGTTTATTTGGAGGAAAATTAAGTAACAAGCTGCATAGTTTAGAATCGTGAAAAAAAAATTAGAATTTAAGAAACTCAAATCTTGAGAAATAAATTAGGAAAACAAAATTTTTCCAGATTTTTCTGTTACTGTGTAAAGGGTTAATTAAATCATGAGTTTGCTGCGGGGAGTGGGGGGGCTAACCCTCTAAAATCAGTATCATTTAGACTTCTGATGCCAAAAATCTGTTTGACAGAGCAGGCTTTACTATACTGACATTTTAACAGTAGCCAAAGTCCTGTTCCCACTAAATTCTGTCTTGGCAGTACCAATAATCTGCCAACAGCCGAAACTCCTCTCGGTTCCGAGTTCTCTAACTCAGGAGTTTTCCACAGCAACCAGGCCACAAGAAAACTGAAGTCAAGCAAGCCCTTCCTGAAGGTTTCTGTTCTTATCACAAAACCCCAAATTTATGTAAAATGAGAACAATTTAACAAAGACAGATGCTAACTTACTCAAAAAAAAATTCATTATTCCTTAGATTTGAATCCAACAGGATGAAATTTCACATAAAAATCTCATTCAGAGTAAAATCTCATATTCTCAAATTACCACCAGATCAGGACAAGAAAATCAAGGGGACTATGGGCTTGGCCGGTGGTAGCGCTGTTCAGCAGTAGAGCCTGTGCTTACCATGCACAAGGCCTGATTTAATACTGAATGCCCACTCAAGAAAATAAATAAAATACAAGGATTGATTTTAAACTGCAATGATATTTTTTCCAATGTTTAGCTAAAACTCTGATACTTCCAAAAATGCATTAAAGACTTAAAAATATTTTCAGTTAGACAATATCACAGATATTTATCACAGGTTTTGAGGGCTTCAAATCATTACCATCAAAATTTCACAGTAAGATTACTTAATATTGTGCTTGAGATAGCTTTCCCACAACTTTGAAATCAAACCACATAAAAAGTACTTTGTTCAACTTACCTATTGGCCGAATATTGAACAATTGGTAAAACAGTGTTCCAATCAAATCAATTCACTTAATTTTTCAAGTAGATCTGATTACCATCATCTTTTAAAAAATGTGAAGACTCCACCTAATGAGGTAAATAAAAACAAAAACAGCATTTAATCCAGAGGAGCTTTACATGATCTACTCACTAATAACACCAAAATCAAATCAAGACTGTCACTATACCTTATCCTAAATTACTGTGTTACTTGAAACTATAAAAACAAAAAAAGCATTTCACAAATACATTGAAGTTTACAGTTTGAGGTAAAATAAATGTTCAAGCATAGAGAAACAATAAAATAACTCAACAAAGTGTGAGGGAAGAGTTTATTTTTAGTACTGATTGTCACATGGAAATGATGGCTATATAATTTCTGGATATTAAAATCCAAAATGAGGAAACAATGCAAATGATTGCTCTGGAATAATCCTCATTGATTCTTACAATCTACTGACGCAATGAAAATGTGTACACTGCAGTACTTGAAAGTCTTTATGCACTACCTATACATAATCTTGGTTATGGGGCAGAAACCTAGACAGATCACTTCAACATGATGGTCAGGCAATCCTGGGGTAAAGTCACTAGTGTGAATTTCCAAATCATTCTCAGAATACTTTTTCTCCCCCATAAAGTGTTTACTCTGGTAAAGAAACATAAACAGCTTAATTATGGTAAATACATATTAATAGTTTATTCTAATTATTTTACCACCAGAAACATCTTTTCTGATGTCTAAACATTAAATTACAATGTTAGATCCAATAGAAGTTTTGAGAGAAAACAAGCGCTATCTCACCTGGAGAAAGTTTAAAGTAAATGCTGGGTGGGGGGATGCAGAACAAAAAAGTAAAACAGAAAATTAACTTCCAGCTACTTCCAAATCAGAACTCCCTGGAGTAGATTTAGTATGTTAGGACACACTAATATTTTAAAGTCCCAGAACAAAAAACACAATCATATTCAAGTGAAAGTTCAAAAACATATTTCAAAGCTGTAAATACTTTTTTTTACGCAATTTTAGAATTAGTCACCACCTGCCGCTCTCCAGATCCCACTACACATATTCGTAAAATAAACTGATGGCTAATGACAATATTAAAAATGAAGGTTGATAGACATATGTCATCCACATGTAGTACAGTATTACAAAGTACTAGCTAAAAAAAAGTTGCTAACAATAGATAAGACAAATAGCAATAATTATGTATACTTAGAAATCTACAGTAGTCATGAGAAATATTTTTAATTTCCAAGAAACCTATGTGTAGATTCTAGCCTTACTGTGATTTAAGAAGCATTTATTTAGGAGACTCATTTGGATACTGCCTCAAAAGACTTCTTCATGGTCTTATCATTCTAGAGTTCTTTCCATTAGTATGACAAGACAAATGTGACAAGCGTTGGTTATTTTATTTGTTTGTGTGTTTTGCTGTACTGGGGATGAAACCCACAGCCTCAAGCATGCTAGGCAGGCATGCTACCACTGAGCTACCCCCTTGCCCATTCTTTGGTTATCTTAAATTATTCCGACTCAACAAACACAGTCATCTAAACGATGAAATACAAAATGGTGCCACACATACATTTTTTCCCACTTAAACATTTAGAGCTGTGAATATACTCCTGTCTTCCTGGGACTTTATGGAAAAGTTACAATGATTCAAGTAACAGTGGTAGCTAGCCTCACAGTATCATTCCTAAATAGGTGCATGATGGGTTGGTGTAGATGCTGGTATACTGTTCAACAACCTTTCTTTTGATTAGTCATTTTCCAACAGTAAGCTAGGATGCCTCCCCACATGATATAAATAAAAGCAACTCAAAGATTATTAAAAACCCTCTCTCATTGAGTTTTCAATATACTACAGAAAACTGACCTGTACAAAGTCAAAGTCTACCATTCCTTTTTCAGTCCTTGCTCATTTCTTAGACAGAATACTGTTTTCCTTGATTACGTAATTCTTGTCTCCTAAGAAGTCTGAAATTTCTGAGTGTAGGCTAAAAGGTATTTATTACACGTAGGCAGTGGTAAGTACGATCACATTTCTGCCTAACTATGGTGGTCAGAGTAAATGGTTAGTGATTTCAAACTGACACACTTGACAGTGTTTACAAAGTGGTAACATGGTCAACTCATACCAAAGCTCAAAGGTGGTAAGAACAAACTGGACTTGGCACATACCTGTAACTCTACCTACTGTACTTGGGAGGCTGAGAAAAGAGGGTCACAAGTTTGAGGTCGACCACAGCAATACAGCAAGACCCCAGGACAAAGTATACAAAAATGTAAAAGTCTAGAAACACAAAGTAAAATAAAGGAAGACAAAGGATTGGGGGTGTAGCTTAGTGTGAGAGTGAAAAAAAGAAAAAGAAAACAACAAAATATATTAATATATTAGCTACCCACATGGGTCATTCAGTTAAATGACTGCCACAGATTAGCATGAAAGATACAAATATGTTGCCTGCTTAACAAATGAGCCTCAAGCCGGGTGTGGTGGCACACGTCTTTAATCCCAGCACTCGGGAGGCTGAGGTAGGCAGAGTGTTGTGAGTTCAAGGCCAGCTTGGGCTACAACATGAGCACAAGGCCAACCTGAGCTACATAGTGCCACCCTGCCTCAAAAAAACTAGGGCCGGGAGTTTGGCTCAGTGGCTTAAGCGTCTGTCTGGCAGGTGCGAGGTTGTGAGTTCAACACTCCCATGCCGCAACAACAACAACAAAAAAAAGCCTCAGGCATGCAAACTACAACACATTTCTTCACGAACATTCATTTTACAGAGTACTGCTCAGTCATAATGAAGGATAAACTTGAGCCATTTATAGCTAAATGGATGGACCCTGAGAACATACTCTCAAGTGAAATAAATCAGACAAATATGTAAATATCACATTGCCTCTCTGGTGTGAGAAACTGACAGTGTAAAGAACCAAAATGTATAATAGATATGGTGAAATAGGAAGAAATTGTTCAAAAGGAAAAGGGAAACTAGGGAGGAGGGAGAGGGAAAGGAAGGGAAGGAAAGAAAAGAAAAAATGAGAAAAGAAGGATAAAATGGAAACAAAGCTTTAAGGAGAGGAAGAGAGGTTGAACGGAGGAGACAGGAATGGAAGAATCAAAACATATCATGTACAAGTACAAAGTCCTTCTGATGAATGTGATTATTATGTATATCTAAATGGTACCAATAAGTTTAATAGTAATAAAAAATGAACAATGACACCTGGCATTGATTGATATCTGCCACTGATGGTAGATTCCCTACAATTTCTAAATTCCCAGTAATGCAACACCTAAACCATTTTATAACCTGATAAGGGATGTTGAGTCTAAACTTCCTTGCCTTTTATTTGCTTCTACTGCCTGCCTCACCTCAACAGGAAAGGAAAAAAAAACTCAGCCAGTGGTATGTTGGCTCCATTAGCAAATCCTAGTATACCCTAATGTTTCATTCAATCAGTCACATGGTCTAAACAATGGAGTAATCCATCATTAGCTAATATTTGATCGTGCTTGTCACCAATTGGTCTGTTTCAGTTATTTGTGTATAATAAATCAGAGGTGCCTACAGTGCTGGGCTTGTGTAGTTTTCTCTAGCTGAATGGTTTACCCGGGGTAGGACACAGGAACTACGCTCCCCAGAGTTTATAAGACATTCCCGGGCAGCAGCTTAGTTGACTGGTCTATTGCAACACTAAGCACAGTACGTTTGCTTATGTGGCTAATGGCACTGTGGAGTAAACTTGTGAGTCACAAGGTCTTTACAGAAAGACTAACACTTAGTGGTCCTCATATGCTCCCCTCATACTGACAATAGGACGGAGGCTCAGAAGGTTCTTCACTTACTCAAAATCTGCAACTAGAAGTGGGCTTCCTGACTCTTACACTATTTCCCCTATGAGTCCTAGAGGTAATTATATCACATGACTGGCATTGTGTTATATAGAGTCTTCACACACATTATCACATGTGGTAGGCGGCTTTAATTACTATTCTCTTTATGTTCAAATACATAGTAGGGCTAATACATTCCACTCCTTGTTCCCTGAGAGTGTGTGTGTGTATGTGTGTGTGTGTCAAAGATTCCTTGATATTTCCTCATGTGCATTTTATATGTGCAAAATTCTCACCCATTCTTTCCAGATTATATTCTTTAATTAAATGTATTCTTTGCCCTCCATATTTAGTCACACTTTTAAAAACTGTTATTTGGAGTCTGATAAGATTTGCACTGATTCAATTCCCTCTGGTAGCAAAAAATAAAATAAAAATAAAAATAAATTTGCACTGAATCATATATATATATATGTCTTATATATCATCACACATCATAAAAGATCATACATACATATCTTTTCAATATTTTGACTTCCCATGTTAAGAAAATACAGTATTACAATGCATCTTTTTCTGTTTATGACACTTTAGTTTTTATATTTAATAAACATGGATATTCTCAAGTTCCCTGATTTTGAATCTTTCCCTAATTCCATACTATTTGCTTAGAAAATATTTCATTTCTTACATCCAGCAATTCAATTGTGTTAATTTCTTACAAGGGTCCCACAAACAACATCCTTTAAATATGGGTAAACATCCATTAAATACAAGACAGGTCTTTATAAGTCCTATCTTAAATAAGCTATCTTAATTTCCTCCCCAAAATGAAATTAAACCATTTGCAATGGCACATGCCTACAACCCTAACTACTTGGCAAGTTGAGGCAGAGGGATTGCACATTAAAGGCAGCTTGGGCAACTTAGGCCAATCTCAAAATTAAAAAATAAAAAGGGAAAAAAATAAAAAACAAATAAATAAATAGAAAGGGCCAGGGGTGTAGCTAGTGGTGGAGCACTTGCCTAACATGTGTGAGGCCTTGGGTTCAATCCTCAGTACAGTGAAAAATCAATCAAACAAACAACATTAAACTATATGTAAACAACATCACTACCAGAAAACAGTATCCCACCTAACCATTTTATATTTCCTTACGTAACAAAGCCCTGAGTTCACTTAAAACACAGATGAGTAACTTAAGATGATCTAGTACCTAATACCACTCCCGCTTACTCTTCACCCCACTAATGTTTTATTTCTGCTATCTGTGAAACAGGTTTAGAGTCAACAACAGAGAAAAGTAGAAATTACTTACACTTATAATAATACTTTAAATTTGACTGAACATAGTCTACATTTTGTTTTGAATGTTAATTAAATTCATATGCTATTATCTTTGATTTCCTGAATCTAGGTACTCTCAAGGAATCTTCTAATTCAGATAACCAACATGGCACATGAAGAACTCTAGACGTGATAAAAGGAAGGGGAGGTCAAAGAGAAGGAATGAAGGAAATGACTTCAGTATCTGTGTAAGGTAAGTAAGGAAGGATGACTGTGGCTTTTGTCCGTACTTTAACAGTCACACTGTGTGTCAAGTTGAGTGAAAGTATGCGCGACAGGTTGTTCCTCCATTCTCCTGAAGAAAGCAACATGTAGGAAACGTGGCAAATATTTAATCTAAACTCTACTTCCTGAAAGACTGCGAGATGCCCACAAATTTTCTTTCCCAGAGTTCAAAATAGCAAGCTGAGTGGGTGTAAGCACTTCAAGTGCAAGAAAAGAAAAAAAAAAAGTAACTAAGGAAAAGGAAATCATTCTTTCTGTTACTTAGTATGAGTCTTTTTAAAGGCCATTTAAAGAGATATTTGTGATTTCAATCAAGCAGTTGTCTTGAGTTGGAATACAAATACTGTCCTGACAAGTTAATTCACAGCTCCTTGGTCACATCTACATGTGACCCTCTCTTTGTGAAAACAACAATTCCTAGTTTTAGCAACAGCAAATACTTCTCTGCTACAAGTCACAATAAAACGCTTCCAAAAATGGAAACCTGAGCATTGCTGGGGTCTCTACTGTGCTTTCTAAAATTTCAGCAGGCACATGAGTTACCAGGGAAGCTCATTTAAATCCAGATTCTGATTCCATGGGTCTGGAAGGAGCCCAGAAGATACCAGATGATGCTGGTGTGAGAGTCACATTTTGAGAAGCAAGACTCAGTTTACAGTGATGGTTTCCTAACAGACAGCAGAAGTAACAGTCAGCCCACTACAAATGTCTTCTATATTCCTAACACTGTGCTAGTTGCAGGAAGTAATCAAGTACATCCATCAGCCTTGAACTCATACACAAAAGCATGTTTTTCAAAAAAGTAAACGCCAAATGCTAAATATGTGGTAAGGATTCTAAGAATAGTAGGAGCTGAGAACAGAAGAGTTCAGTAAGGTTTAAAGGAGTTGCAAATGGTTTCACAGAATACACTGGAGGTGAGCAGACCAAAGGTTATGAGGATGGGGCAGAGAGAGTGAAAGAGCAGGACTCCACCAAGGGCAACATAGAAGTGAGGATCTAGAGTCCCAGTAAGAGAAAGGTACTGCACACCTGCTTTACCATACCAGATGTTATCATGGGAAACTTTTAACCAGAATTCACTTCTAACCAGGGGAATGGAAACTCTAGCCTTGATTAAAATTTATAGGTTGGGGAATTATAACACTATCCCCAAACGTTAAAGAATGGGTAGCCTTGCCTTAGTCTTATGCAAATTTCTTTTACTGGCAGCAGAAACAGTGTTATGAATGACATTTTAGACTTAAGCTGGGAGTACAAAATTACCATTTTTGTATATATACTTATTCACATGTATGCCTTTAATTAACATGTTTTTAATGATTAACAGTTTTAAGAGCATTAGAACCATAACGTTTTACTGCAATAGAATTAATAATCTGTTACTTAAGAGTGCTGGACTCTTTTATGACAAAAATAAACATTTTTTCTTCTACAAAATACTTCTAGATGGCACATGCCCACACAACGCCTTCAATTCCAGCATTATTCTTCCCTTTCCTCCCACACTGGCTGACAATGGGAAGAAAACACATCTAGAAAGAGAATGAAATGATTAATGAATTATATCTTAGGCTTTTTTTTTTTAATAACCTCCTTTGAGGGTTTTTCCTGCAAAACCATAATATATTGGCTATATGGCACTATGGATTCCACAAAAAAGCAACAGGGCACTCTGAAAGTCTATATAAATGTGAAAATTCAATCATGAAACTGAAGAAAATTACAGAAGGTTCAAGGTGCCTATAGCTAAAAGAGGAGAGAAAAGTATTTGAAAGAGAATCAAGACTTTCTCACATTCCTAGCCAAGGTCCAGGATCACACTGACTTCCGATTTCATCGCTCAGTCTTTGGAAAAAACAACTTCATCACCTTACTGTGGCACGAAGAAATGACATCTGGAATAACTGCAAATGTTATGCTTCATATTAATATTAAATGCCATAACCATGGTTTAGCTACAGGTCCTGTCCCAGATCCTACCAAACTTCCAAGTGCTTCCTATCCCTATTAGAGAAGTCAGAATTTTAAAAATAGATTATGGCAAAATCCTTCCCTTTACTGAGCTTTGCATGGTACAAGATAATCTATTTCATAACACCTGTGCTAAGGAAGGCCCTAGCATTTGGGTGCAGCAGTGGAGTCACTCCCCACCACTAATCAAGTGCGCACACACTCACTGTGATACGAAAAAGGTATTAATAAGAGGATGCCAATTAAGTGTTACCCACGAATGGGGGTAAGCCATGGAAGAAGAATGCAAACAGGTATGCCCTTATAAGACTAGAAAGTCTGGCTTCCACATATCTGAACCCTTTCAGGTGTCTTCCCCTACCTAGGTCACGGGGTAAAGGGGTCTGCATGCTGCCTCCACGGCCAAAAAAAAAAATTGTTTTTACCATAGGCTGCCAAAAAATGCAATGTGTTCTCACTATGAAAAGAATTTACCTTATAAGAAAACCAAAGCAAACAAAAAAATCTTGGAACATTATAAACTTAATACAAAGAAAGAAATAACTGGTGAAGAGACACAGGGAGTTGGGGGGGAGCAAAATAGGAGCAAGATATTCTCCTCTGTGGGAAATGTTAATACTAATCCTGTGAAAAGACAGTGCAAGGTGCTGTGTCATATAAACCAGAACCAGCTTCGCTGTTTTTGTTTTTCTGAAGCAATTTTCCAGTTGAATGGACCCTTCTGGAAACAGAATGTCAATGACAAGAACCTTCCTCCGACCCCACCCCGCCTCTCTCTGTAGCTATCCTTTGGCTGGTTATATGACAGTGCTATTTTCCTCAGTGTCCACCACAACACCCCTCTGCCCTCACAAGTACACCTGTTTACAGAATTACCAAAGGAAATCACCAGATATTAGAGTTACATTTGCAACAACCCAGGTTTCTAATGGCTAGCCTTTAACCATGTTGGAAAGAGCGTTCAATTGAGAAAGATCTCCCCAGCCAGAACTGATGTCCTCACTAATCGGGCTGCTAGAATTAGATCAAATGAAGGTCGATGCAATGTCCCCAGAGCAGGCTGCTCAACTTGCTGGGTCTGCTCCGGATGAGCCCGGGAGGCCTTTCAGACTGACAGCTGACCTGGCAGGGCTGGTGTCTTCCCTGGGGCAGAGGGGCCCACCCCTGGATGACAGGCTGGGTGCAAACCCTGCTTCCGCAGACAGAGACAGAGCCACTCAGCAGAGCAGCTGGGGACAACCACTTGTGGCTGACAGAAAGGCAGCCTCCCTCTGCTGGGGCAGGACTGGGGCTGTCGAAATGTATACTGCAGACAGGACATCCCTCCTGGCACCCAGTGAGAGTGAAGCCCAGGCCACGGCAACAACAGCCTGGCCTGAGGACAGCCCGAACCACACATCAAAGCCAAAGGCCCTGGGAGGCTGGCAAGCGGCCAAAGACGCCCCAGAGCCGCAGGGGAGTGTGTTGCCTCCGACAATAGCAAATGGGATGCGGTCTGTAAATTCCAAGCACTGGGGAGGTCTCCTCTGAGATTTTACCCTCTCAGGTCAGGGCTGCAATTCAATTTCCTTTGAGTAAAGAAAAAAGAAAAGGCAGACACTACAGTGCAAGCTCAATAGAGTCTGGTTCTTCCTAGCCATCGGCCACTGTTCCGAAACAATACAGCTAAGTGAGATATGGCATCTCCCGCTCCTCTTAGGAGGATTTTAAGTTTAAGGGGTAATTAGGATCATTTAAATACAAACACTGTAGATCCTCTGCTACTATGCTCTCAGATATTTCCCATCAATTCTGTTTAATTGGAGTGTCATCACATGTTAATTATAACCTGACAGCTTTATTGATTGGGCATTGCAAAGAGCCCCACTGCAGGTAACAAGGCTTTAAGGTGAGTCACAAACATGACTCAGCTCTTGGACCTAGAAGGCTCTACCCAAAGAAGCTTACCCACCATCTTAAAACCTCACCGTAGACTATGACTTTTTGCATAAAAACATACAAGAAACAAACTCGGTGAACTAAAGAAATAAATGAAAAAACTCAATCTCCTTTCCCTGGTCTTGCCAGGTGGGGGATGTAGGTTGTGGTCTCCATTCAGGGCAGAGCAAGCATCACTGGGAAGCAGGGCCCACTTCCACCACTAAACGGACCAGGTTCCATCAGGAGCAGCCATGCTGCATAAATGCTCATTAGAACAGAGAGGGGTTTGTTAGCTTTCCTCTCAGAGGAAATGAATATGAGTTGAGGTCACTCGACTCTAATCCACACTGTACATCAGGGTTATACTTCGAGCAGCACATGCTACATTAAGCCAGCAGTTTGTCACAGCCCAGCGTGTCATCTATAATGGCATGCTGGGGGTGGAAGAACTTCCAGCTCCTTGCTAATCCAGTGTGGGGAATGCCAAGGTACAGAATTTTCCTTGATTGCATAAAATGTTGCGCTATTTTCAGTTTCTGAATCATCACACTGGCACATTGGCTCCTTCACCAGCCCTAAAGCCATATTACAACCCTTTAAAATATCTTTTCTGTTCAATTTTCACTTATTTTGACATAAGCAAACACTTAAAGTAATCCCCCGTAAGCCTCCAAAAGATGAACCTATGAAATAAAAGTGGAAAAAAAAATCAAAACAAAGAGTTTCACAAACACATGCAATTTAAAGTGATGACTGCTGCATTAGTGGTGGGTCTTTGGTGATCTCTGAGCTCTTTATAAAAACTGGGCAATTAGCACTTAGCAGGACTTCAGTGCCAGAGGACACAAAGCAATTTTGTTTTTTACTCACACTTCTGAAAATGACTTTGAAGAGTAATCTTAAATAATGGAAATTTTAAAACTGTTCACTGATATAGGAAGAACCTTAGCTATTTCTGTGTTAATTCCACAGGGATTTGTGCTGAATATTATAAAAACAGGATTTTTTTTTCTGTTGTTCCTCATTCAAAGACTACCATACCAGTATCAGACTCCAAAACATACCAAAACTACAAATCTATGTGAAGCCTGGTAATATTTTTAAAAGCCAAGTGGAATTTATATTCATGTATTCAAAATTTTTGTTCAATGTAAGATGAACTCAGGTAACAGGTTTCTTATTTTTATGAATGCCAAAAGTTACATAACTCTGCAATGGTTCAGTATCACAGCGTGGAGAACTTGATCTTAAATCCAAAGCAGTCACGGCTGAGTCCTCATGCCTAAGACTTATTTTTAAAATTAACAAGGATTAACTCTTGGCAACTCCATGTAGTGAGAAGCTGATTCTAACAACATAAGGATTCCAATAACAGTCTTTTCCTAATGTACTTCAATACACTATGATAAAGCTACTGGCACAAAGGAATGAATTTAACAGTGGCAGATTTAGAGAGAACTTTGAATGGCCATGACTAGCACACACTTGCAGTCTTATCAGAGTGCACAAAGAAAGGCATCATCTCTGCAAGAGAAATGATTTTTCACTACTTTCTGCCTATTTAAATGGAAGCATATACAGCATCCCTCTATCCTGTGCCACCTAGACCCATGAGAAGGTAGACTAAATGGAAAGGAACTGAGTCTAAGAAACAATTGCACCTTTATATTCCCCCAAGCAGAGTTGGGCTCTACTATCTCCATTCAAATGCTTTTCAAAATAGCTGGAAAGTCATCAGACAACTGCACTTGCTGCCTTCATTCCATAAATGGGTTTCCATCCCAACCAACTGAAAGTACCTCTTCAGCCCTGAGTCAAAAAAGAGAAATTCTCTCCCCTTCTCAAGGCCTAGAAATGATACCTAATCAATATGGCTGATGGCTTTACTTTTAGAATATCTAACCACTTAAAATTTTCCACCTGGTGAAATAATATTGCTTACTATTCTGTCCTCCATAATTGACTAGTTCTGTCATCTATTAAACTTCTGCAGTTACCAAGCAATGAACACACACCAGTACTGCACTGCATTCAAAGGCACACACAAACATGTTTTCTGACTTCAAAGAACTGCTGCTTAGAGGAAGTATGAAAAATGCTGTAGAAAAAGTGACAATAGAGCCCACAGGAGGGAGAGAGGGCAGGTGTCAAGGGTGGTCTGAATGGAGACACTTGGATCTTGAGTCATCAGCACATATTTGTCAGGTGCACACGGCGAAAACAAGTGTGAGAGAAAACATTCAGGTTTAGAAAAAACTAAGGTTGAGCTGCCTTAGAAACACCCTGGCAGAAATGTCCATGTGGACCACTGGAGCTAATGGAAATACTGGAAATCCATTTTGGAAGATCATTAGCATTGTTAACCTGGAGGATGATATTTGTAAGAGCGGGCATCTGTAATACAGTCGGAAACACTGCAGACAGAGGCCAAAGGGCTGAACTTCAGGAAAAGCTACAAAGACAGGTGTGAAAAGGAAAGAAGAGGATAAAGAAGCCACAGCCTCACTGAAGTGAGTGAAAGACAATTAAATGGTAGAGTCAAATACAAACTGACACTAGGTCAAATAGGTTCCGGATCTAAATTATTTCACTTAATTTCAAACTTAAGAAACTAGTGAGAAGCTGGGCATGGTGGCGCATGCCTTTAATCCCAGCACTCGGGAGGCTGAGGTAGGAGGAGCATTGTGAGTTCGAGGCTGGCTTGCGCTACAACGTGAGCACAAGGCTGGTCTGAGCTACATAGTGCGACCCTGCCTCAAAAACTAGGGCTGGGTGTTTGGCTCAGTGGCTTAAGCACCTGTCTGGTAGGTGTGAGGCTGTGAGTTCGACCCCCAGTGCCGCAAAAAAAAAAAAAAAAAAAACTAGCGAGAAATTGCTAAAGCAAGTGGTCAAAACTATGGAGCAACCCAGACATGTAAAATAGTAGTAGCTGGGAAAGTCTCTGGGGTCATTACTTTTATCATTTGTTGATTTCAAGATGGAAAAGAGCTGAACATTTTTTTTAATTTTCCAAGTGGACAGACCTTTAATAAAAAGACCTGTAAAAAATAACAAGATCCTAACAAAATTTTACGGATTAAGTTTTGGCCACAGTGGAGAGATAATTATGGCTTGATTGTGTTAAAGTAAAACTTCAAATTCTCAACAATTAACTAACCGCTAATATTGATTGATGTACTTAGGGAGCCTTTAATCAAAGAAATATGCTGTTCTGTAAAAGGAATTAGAAACTGCACAAAACTTAGGGAAAATTTTAAATCAAAAACTACTAAAAGGCAAATTTTCATCAGATAATTTTCAAACTGAACAAAACTTTACAGACACCCCTATAAGTTCATTATTTTAAAACATTTTAAATCAGTGCATTAATCATAGCTTCCATTGGAAAATATCAAAACCAAGTTTAAATTGTGTAAGATGAAAGAAAATGCCTGCCTCAAAGAGGTGACCCAGACTACCCTGTTTCAGGAACTTTTAAACATTTTATTCAGCATTCTGGCTTCTGGCAATTAAAAGTTAATCACTAATTTCACTACCGAGAATTTCTGGAGGGGCAGCTGAAAGAATTCAGGCCCATCCCACACTGGCGGGGAGGTGGGGGGCAACTGCAGCACATCCTGCTCAGGCTGGGGCCCTGCTCCACTTTGATTCGTCCTGAAAGCTGCCGCCTGAGGAGGAAATGTATCCAGTGGAAATAGTAAGCAAGGAATGTACCAGCCAAAAATGTTAGTATTACAGGATGGTAGTTTCTGTTGCACGACTGTATCAGAAAACCCAGCTGTATTCCTGTGATGAAAAATTCATGGAGTGTTTCTTTAGTTTACAAAATGACTCATAACGTTAGTTTCTGGGGAATATAAAAATGACAGAAGCAGGTCCATATGTCCATATTTCTGCTACAAGTTTAATTTACTGTTTTCCAACTCCCTTTGCCTCAATGTCTTAAGATATGAGAGAGACAGAGACAGAGACAGAGACAGAGACAGAGATGACAGAGACAGAGAGAGAAAGGTCTGGAAATAAGAGTTGGCTCCTAGCCAAGAGTGGAGTGCCCCTGTCCTCAGTCTATCAAGTCTTAGGGGTTGTGGCTCTTTTAATATGTAGACACACACATGTAACCTGGGCATGATCTAATTTCTTTATCAGATGTAGGCGATCATTTTGGCAGCCTAGATTCTCATTTAGCTGCTCTGATGTCCATGAGGAAAGTTTAAAAGTTAGAGCTTACTATTGAAAAACATTAAGAAAATGAAAGGTCTATAAATAGTATCAGAGTTTGAAACACCATCAGAGAAAAATAAAAATAACCAGCATTTAGCGAGTCTTTGTGTTCCAGGCATTGTGGTAAGAGATTTATGTGTGTTTTCCAGTTTAATCTTTCAGGAGGCAGGTGCAATTATTACCCCTCCCTACTCACCAAAGACTGGCGGCCTCAAAACTTTAAGAACTCATTCATGGCCCTATGGTAAATGCTAAAGATTTACTTCTTTTAATCCTTTGAGTCTAATTCTAAACCACTGCTCTTAAACATGTATACACAGTAGCAATTTGAGAAGATTCTTGGATTAAAGAAAGCCAAATACCTTGCAGCTATTTGCACCTAAATTTCAGGTCAAGTCATAATGATTCTGACCTGGCAAATGGGCTACCAGCATCCAAGCAAAGAAAGTTAGAGCTAGTGGCTCAGGCCTGATTACTCACAAAGTGAGCTGCTGCGACTGACTGACCCTACAGCGGAAGAGGTCCCACTGGGTCACCAGGTCCTTAGGCAGTGATGGAATGCTTTCATACTTCAAATGAAGGTCACTGCTCTAAATTTGGCAACAAAATCAGAATCTTTCTTATACAGCTCAATTTACCCAGCTCGTTGTCCTAATTTACCGTGGCATTGAAAAGTGTGTATTATTTTAAAGTAAAGCCTAAAAGTGATGGCATTACATTCCCATGTTCCACTACACTGATTTTGGAGGACATGCCATGCTTTCTTCCTACTTCTAGAAAATGCAATCTATTTCCTCATTCTTAAATAAAAAATATCATGTTTCCAAAAGAGAAATAGTACTTCACTGTATGACAGTCTTTTACATTTTGTTTTAACTTAATTATAGGGGAATATCTTTAATTTTTCTATCAAAAAGTAGCATTTCTTAAAAAATGGTCAAGATGAATCCCTACCATTGCTTATTCAATTATTCACTCAACAAATGTGTACTGCTACAAGCCATGGTTCTTGTCCTCATGGAACTAAGGGCTAGTAAAAGATGGAAAATAAAAACAGATTACCATTGTGTAGAGCTCATAACAAAAAGCATACTCTGCAAGCAGGAAGCCACATAACAGTACTTGAGAAAGGCAAATATAAGAAGGCAAACTCTTCTAAAAGTATGCTATTTATTATTTTTTATTTTAAATAGAAAAAACAAAAATCAAGACTCAAACAATTAAAACAACAACAACAAAAGCAAAATGACAACAAGAAACAATAGTGATACAAGATTTCAAAACAAGATGATAGGAATTTAACAATGGTTTTTATATTGTATATTATTATCCTCAAAGTAATTGCTCAGGCTACCAGACACAGGCATGCAAGACTGATCAAACAATAAAATTTCCCTTTGAGCAGTTTCTTTAATTTCAGGCCTAAGTGTCCCTCTTTTCATAATCTGCAGCTTCAGAAAGAGGTGATTAAAACAGTCTACCATGACTATACTATATTTCTACAAATGTCAGAAGTCTTGGGGTATCCTAAACACAGTAAGATGTTCTACAAGTTTCCCCAAAGAAGTGACTGACCCACCATTCTCACATGTAGCTGTGCTGGTTAAGGTCAGTTGTTAACTTCATAGGCTTGCAAGCCACCAGAGGATTAGTGAAACACTCTTCTTGGTATGTCTGGGTGGGTTATGTCTGATCCCTGGCCCCTTCCTGTCTGGCATCCTTGCTTGTTCTGCTTTCCTGCTACCATAAACTAGGCAGCTGTGCTCCCCACACCCTCCTGTCATGACGTTCCTGTCTTCAAACTAACGGTTCATTCACTTAAACTTTTCTAACTGAGCAAAAAAAAAACTCTTTCACTTTTGATTGTGAGTGTCGGTTATTTCCTTCCAGTAATAGGAAGACTGACCAACACACCAGCTTTGGTAGATTTAGCAGACAATTTAATATGTTCATTTGTGCAATCTGACAAATTTCAAGGGCAAGAGAACAAATATATAAGATTATCAGAACTGGCAGACCCTCTTAAGTCTTGGAGTAACAGTTCCTTCTGTTGTATTTTCCCTAGTCTAAAAATGATTCCTTTCTTGGACAAAGTTGACACAAACATTTGTAATCTGATGTAGAAACAAAGAGTAAGGTGTCTAAGGGCTTATCTTACACATAATCTAAACTCCTCTTTAATTGCATACTTGTAGAGCATATACATTTTACCTTTCTCTTACTAGAACCTGCCAAAATTCCAGTTATTTCTTTTTTTTTTTTTTTTTACTAACTTTTTCCAGTTGGCATTTCAATCCATAGATTAAGATATTCTTCTGTCCTCTTTTGGTAGACTAAATGCATTTGGTAAAAATTATACACAAGAGCAGGTTCAAATAGAATTCAAGGAAATCACCATATGCCATTTTTTATTTTCTCATTGAAGAAGGAAACCATAGCTTATCTGCCCTCTGAGCCTGAGTTTTAGAATGGGATCTACAGTCCTAGAGGAGGGGGATCTACAGGTTTGCTTCCAAGAAGGCCCCCTTTGGATTTAGTGAAGGCCTCACTTATAACAGGTGCCAGCTGGACTGTTACACCTGTTCTTCTGTCTCCCATAATGATTCCTACTGAAAATATGCCATGCTCCAAGAGTTCACACTTAAGCTTACTATTTGAAATCTGGAATAAATTTCCTTCTAGAACCAGTGTCTAAATTACTAGTTAGCACCAGGCCAACCTTGAGAAGCTTATATAACTCTACTTAGAATTACTCTAAGGCAATGTAATGAGTACCACAGAACCTGCCAACCTTAGATGGCATAGCTGACCGACGGTCAAACTGAGGACTTCGTCAGAGGCAGCAGCATTGGTCCAGTCACTGGCAGTAACAGTGGTGGCAGAAGGGCATAAGAAAAAAGAGGGCAGGGAAAAATAAATGGTTCAGAAATGCAGACAGTCCTTGAAGAGGGGGTGCCCTAGAGTTGCAGGCAGAACAAGACAGGGAATTCCTGCCAGGAGGCAGCAGGGAAGTCCTGTGGCTGGGGTTGGTATTCACTATCGCACATGAGGAATAGTCACTGTTTAGTAATTTCATCCTTCCAGTCCTTAATTTCTTACCCTGCTCTCTTAAATTCAAGCTTTGTGTTAATAAAAATCTGTTTCAGGTGGTAGATGTTGCAATCCTCAGATATACTATTTACCTCCAAAGGGATATTGAGCAATAGCTGGGGCTATTTCTGGTTCCCAAGGCTGGGAGGCAGAAGGACTATGCTACTGTCACCTACAGGGCAGAGACTAGGGATGCCAGAAAATATCTTACAATGCCTAAGATAGTTCCCCCACAAAACAGAATTATCCAGTCAAATGTCAGATCATGCAGATGTCACCCTGTTGCACTGTAAGTGCTGTGCTAATTTTCTGATACTGTGCTCCTGATGTATTTAAGCGAGTGATTATAACTCAAATACTATAGACTAACCAACCAGTAACTACATCACTCGAACTTCACTTGGAAGGGCACGTTCAATTAAGTGAAATTCTACAAACATGCTGCAGCATTGTTCAGAATTACAAAATGAGACATTTGTTTTTTAACAATAGAAAATAATGAAAGTCAAACTTTGGGAGGCTGGTGGAGAGAGCTTGGCACTGCCATGGTATCACCTAGATCGAACTGGAGTTTTTTCAGGCAAAGTACCAGACAACTCCTATGTGAATGTGAACCCTGCCATCAGTGCCACATGCTACTTTTTCAGCATGTGTGTAAACAGCAACTCTATTCCTCATCTGGCATCAAGTGACAACCAGGAGCAAGAGCAAGTTCCTGCAGTGCTCACAGCCAACCACGATTACAACACTCTCTCCCAGGAAATGTCTTCCTCAGCTGTATATAGGAGACAGAAAAGGAGCAGAGGTCCGTATCTGGGCACAAGTTCCCGGTCCACTCTGCCACAAATGGCGCTGTGACCCAAACAAGGGAGATCACCTCTTTCTGGCCCCTCTTGCCTCCACTAAAAAGGGAGTTTGACTGGGTTATTGCCAACTTCCCTTTCAGTTCCCTCCACTATGATTGTTTTCTTCCTCAATGGAAAAGAGAAGGGTGGGCCACTCCCAAATGAAGCAGATAAAAGTGACCACGAGAAACCCTCCACAGCAAAGGCTCCCATCCTGCATGCGACTGTGGGTGGCTGGGACGAACACCCCAAATAGCCAGTCGTCCTTCAGGAGACACATTTTTGAACAAAGACGAAAGCTGGCCACAAGCTAAATAGCACCCAGTCTCCATTTAGCTCCAGGGTATATTAGAAATACTGATTGTAAGAAATCAGGCACAATCTTCGTAGGTACTAGTTACACACTGGCCTCTTCAGCCACAACTTTCTGCACAGATAGTCATCACTGCAGGTCCCTACCTTCTTGTTATCCAAAGGATGGGAGAGGGGTACAGTGCAGTTTTTCACTGTGTCTCCCTAATAAAAATCACAAATGCACAGACAAAATGGGAGGGCAATGATACAATTCTGAGGAATCTTTAGTTGTAGATTTACACATTTGTTCTTGGGAGACTCTTAGCCATACTAAATGACCTTTTCCATTCATCACTTTACTATTAAAAAGATACTGTGTCTCTCCCTTGAGTTTTTTATACTTCACTTCTGTGCACAGGCTTAAGTGAAAGATAATCTCTGGCTCTACCAAACATGAAAATGTTTTAAAACTTATATTTCTAGTCAGTTTTCTAGATTATAGTATAGTGGAGGCATATATAAGGAGAATTGGCAGTCATAAAAATTCACTTTTCTGCCATTTCAACACCATCACAACTTCCCAGGGCTATGTTTTCCCAGCTGAGGCACCAGATTTCAATGAGTTTAATATTTAAGAAACTCTGATAAAACATACTTGTTTACTGGTTTTGTTTTGACTTTTCTGTTTTGTTTTGGTTTTTTTCCCAGCAAAAGTTGAGCACTTTTAGAAATATCTGTCATCTGTATTGGAGAGTACTTGACAACCATTATCTCATTACCTTTTACCACACCCTGGTAAGGCAGAAATGGTAGGTACCACAACCTTCATCTCGTTTCACTATGGAATAGCAAGGAGTTAAAAATGAGAACTTCCTGTCCCTCAGGTCCACTTGGGGTTCCCCTTTAATATCCAAGGTTCTTCCCAAAAGACTGAACAGTATCTCCTTTGACATGTGTTACTGTCGCCAACAGACTGAAGACTCTGTACAATACTTTTGTGCTGGCACATGCAAGAGACTAACACCCCTCTTACTGCAAAAAACTCTGAACACAACCAGTGTGCCACAGAAATCAATAGCAGTAACGACTGCCTTTTTTGGAACTGCCTCAGCAGTCAGCTGGAGAGGGGGCATTGCTAAGCCCAGGCGCACTGCCTGGATCAAGCACTGAAAACAAGCCTCACAACAGAGAAGCGTGAGTAATTTACTTATTAAAGAGACAACTGTAAAGTCTGATACAAACAGACAAGCGTAAAGCCTTCGATGCACAAACCAAATGCTTGTCTTGGCGACCAGAAAATGCAATAAGCACTGAATCTAGGTTATATTACTCAACTTCCAAAGTCTAATGGCCCCTTTCATCTTGAAGAAGATGACACAAAGAAATGGTCTGCCAGGGAGGGTTCTGGCCTAGAGGGGCTCCCCAGTGACACTGAACCCACAAGGAGGAAGTGGAGGGGAAACCTCAGTGACTCCTCTGGTAGTCACCTGGTCTTCCGTGTGAGCTACTGTGGAGCTCTGAAGCATTCAACACTACCAAAAAAGACAAAAAAAGCCTAGCCTACTATCACCCGAACCATCACCGCTGGGTTGTTTTGCCTACACTGTTGAAAAAACGCAGCAGTGAGAGTTCACTTGTGAGATCTGGAGCACAAGAAACATCTCCACAACCTCAGTTTTACCTCCAAAGTCATCTAATTGCCATCAGCCAGCAAATATCAGGAAAAAGAGACGGAGAGAGAGAGATAGAGAGAGAGACAGAAAGAGAGAGAGGTCTAAAGTATAAGAAAATGCAGCTTGAGTTAATGAACAAATTTAAAAATATATTGCATCACCTGCCATCCAATGTTGTCTTGTCAACTTTAAAAAATACATATAAAGAAAGAAATTGAAACAGTTCTGCAATAAGCTACTTCATGGTTCATAGGTCTGGGTCATTCAGAACTCGCGGAAATAACCGCGTGTTCACTGAAAGCTCTCTTTTTGTCTGTTCTTGCAGGCTTTCAGAACCTGTGCAAATTGACTCCAAGCACCATCCAGTCATAATGAGCAGGTTCCCACTGATAATTATGCCTGCTGTCTATAGGTTTGTCAGCTGAAGAAATCCACAGACGCCTGTCATAATGAGCAGAAATGTACCCCTGGCACAGCTGCGCTGACCACAATGCATTAGAAAAACAAACCTCTGTGCAATAACCAGCTCTGGGCATCACTGGTTAAAAAAGACTAGTTTCCTGTTTTTCTCAAAAAACTTCAGAGTGTGGGTATTGCTATTTTTTACCCCACCCACACCTTTTTCTCTTTAATTGTTGAAGATTAAACGGTGTAAACACCTAATCATGGGCATTTTTATATTAAAACTCTGAATTTAATTGCAGGTAGTACTGGTTCTTTCCAAGCTGGGGCCATCCCTTTGCCAAGACTCTAGACACTGCCAGGCTGTGGGCTGTGAGGGGCCACGGGAGGGGCTGGAGGTGGGGTGAGGTGGGGTGCTGGTGAGGGTAGGGGTGAGGTGGGGTGCGGGCAGGGATGGGGGGTATGGAGCCTCTCCGGCCCAGCAGCACCGCCCCAGGGGAGTCCTGTCTCTGCAAGGATCCCCGCTAGGAGAATGGGGGGGAGGGCTGTTCCCCTAGAAAAGGGATCTCAGCCCAGACTTGGGCCACACCCCTGACCGCCTTAAAGTAACATAAATCATCCCGATTCCTGAACCTCTCGCTTATCTCTCTACTAAGCCACTCCTCTTCCTCACTTCGAAACGCTATTCCTGTTTTTTCGCAGGGACTCTCAAGTCCACGGACGTCAGGTCCACTACCGCGCGCAGTCCTCTGGGGCACCCCCTCTCTGCCCTCAGGTGCCTGCTCCAAAGTCACCTCCTCCCTCCCGGGCCCTTCCCCCACCTAAGGAGCGCCCAGGCGTCCTCACACACGAGGCAGGAGCTAGGAGGGATGATATATCTGTCTACCGCTCTGGGACAGAAGTTCAGGGAGGGCAACACTGTTCTGCTCACCCCAAAGTCACTAGCATCTTAAACGGTGCCTAGAAAATAGCAAGTGCTTGATCAGTACAGCAGTTCTTGAAAATGTGTGCCCCTCCCTCTCTGCTGTTACTTATCCTCCTTTATGTCACCTCATCTCACCTCCTACCCTTGCCGCACCTTTCTAAAACCCTCATCTATGGTCCTGCAGTCTGCCCTTCTTACAAAGCCAGGGCCCCTGGAAGTTGCGCTCAGCACACCTGACACCTAACACGTGTTCAATAAACATTTTAGGAACGTTGCTAAATGAATCACTGGCGATTGCCTCCTTCGGACATAGAATTACACAGACTGCAGAAATAAAAAGGGAACCAGTCATTGTTAGAAACACAGGTTTCGGTCTATAACTTTTAAATTAATAATATAATTTTTGTTCACTAACAAGAAAAGTCAGAGTTCCTTAGCCAATGAATAGTTTCCATTCAAAATCAAGACAATAAGATTTCATGTGCCTATCAAAACAGAAAATAATTCTGAAGAAATAGAAATAATTTTGTAAAGGAAAAGTGAATATGAAATGTTTGATGCTGTACTGCTAAGCAACAACTTGAGATAATATCCTTTGAAAGTCAATGAAGAGGAAGGATTCTAAGCCAAATCAAAATCTTCATTTTGGTTAATGTTTTCACAGTATTCCGGGAAAATGCAAACATTGTTTTCTTCTATAAGCTGTTTTTTTGTTGGTTTTTTTTTTTTTTTTAAGAAAAGACAGAAATTCAACAAAGGCCTCTATCTCTTCAGACCTACAATTTTGTACATTGTGAAAACAGATAAGAAAAACTGTGAGTCACAATGATACTTAAATGCATATGTATTGATCTCACATGACTCCCACTTGTGTTAAGAAGAACCAAGGGAATAAAATTTAAATGAGTTTCTAATGTGAAAAAAATAAATATAGAGTATTTATCATCTGTTTAAAAAATGTAAAGATTACTTACATCATATTATATTATTATGTTCATATTACAAAATTCTAAAGCTATCTATGACTATAATTTCTACCCCTAGTAGTAAGGAGGCTTTATTCCTAACAAATTCTGCAACTTCTCTAATAAATGCTTTTTAATAATGAGATAAATTCTTCAGTTCCTATGTGTTTCATTTAGGGAAAAAAAAACAGAAATCACCAACTACCATTTCATTTATAGAAAACTTGGCTCTTTCCAAGAAAGTTAAAATCTACTTAGTACATGCCTACATTAGTTAACTTAAAAACACCACAAAAGAACTGCATACCCAAGAACAACAAATGAAGCAATCAACCAGCATTCTCAAATACTCTGACCCATTCACAAAGGAAAATGTTGGATAGAATAATAAACTTCTTTGTTTCAGTATGTGCATAAATAAATCTCATCACTGTCTTGTACATTATTAGGAGGTAGCCAGTCTTTTCCCATTCAACACTGACAGATCAATTAGAATACTAATACTCATGACTGATGGTATAAGAAGCAATTCACTCATAGTAAGGAACTCTGACATATGAACTAGATGCATAAGGTGAGGAAGCCACAGTATTTATACATGAAAAACAGTGTCATGTCCCAGGTAAACTATATCAGCAGGAACAAGGGATGACTTATAAGCAGCATAACCAGTACCACAAAATAATTATTGCTTGCAAATGTTCTTGATAAGGGAAAGTAGCACCTTGCAACTGGGGTTGTTGTTGTTGTTGTTGTTATTGTTGTTAGTTTGTTAACATACATATGCATTTTTCCTATCAGGCTGTTGCTAAAAAGCAATGAGAATGAAAGTGTAAGTGTCCTAAATGTAACATTAAAAAAAAATCTGTTTTAGCTTCCTTTTCAGGTTATTGATTAAATACTCTTAAAATCAGCCCTCTCCCTCTAAACAATTTTATGTCATCTAAGTTCTAAGTTGTAGATCCCACACTTTCAGATCATAAATAGATACAACTCAGTGTGTGGAACTTCTATTTAGGAAAGGATTCCATTTCAAAATGGGATCCTCAGGAAAAAATGGTAAGCAAGCAGACCAGACAGGGAAACGGCTTTCCTGGAGATGAGGATTTGGTCCACCTGCAAGAACAGATGGCCATTCTGGACAGCTGCAGGAAGATGGGGAGATAGCTTGTGATCTATTGATTTCTGTAATAATTAAGATTTTTTTTCTGTGATAATTAACATTTTTATACTGGAACTAAACATTTCTTCCAAGAAATTTTAGGTGAGTAAACTTAGGGTGTCACATGAGCTTAGCAAATTCTGTTAAGACTCTGCAGTTAGTATTTTATTCCTGAAGCTTTTTGTAGCCTCTGCATTCTCCTTTTCTACCACAGGAACCTCCATATCAGAGAAGAACAATTGAAGTGTGTACTTAGCTAACATAATTTTAAGAAAGAATGAGGCAAATATAAATTCTAAATACAAGCCATATCTGTTTTCTGCCTAGTCAAATGTTTCTGACCTTAATACATGAGGCTGTTTGTATTTTAAAACCTGAGATCTTTAAGGAAATTATGAATTAATCTTTAAAAAATAATTAATGGCTATTAAATTACTATTCATAAAATAACTGTTCTAAAATATGGTTTTCTCAAGAATCAAAAGTATGTAAGATAATATTACAAACATCTAAAAACAGTGCATGGCAAATATCAGGTTATGAATACTTTCAGAGATTTAACTGAGTTCTCAGAAGTAAAGAGGAAATAGTTTAGGAAAGTCTTTCTTCAAAGAAGTCAAATTCAAGGGCCGGGAGTTTGGCTCAGTGCCTTAAGTGCCTGCCCTGGCAGGCGCGAGGTTATGAGTTCAATCCCCGGTGCCGCAAAAAAAAAAAAAAAAAAAAAAAAAGAAGTCAAATTCAATAGTAAATGTTACACCAGATTTAAAGTACATAAAAAATATCAAATCAAAGTTTTCATAATACAACACCTCACATCCACATTCATCTAATCATATTATTGTGTATTACGTATTTTGAGGCCGCCTCCTTTATCAGTCTCTGGGAAAGAGGCTAGGGTCCCATCAGGAATAAGATGTACTTCTTCCTATGGGAAATTTCACATGCCAGTGAGCACTGATTCAATGAATATTTATAGTCCACAGGGTTCCTAAAACACACTTATATGCAAAATATTCATTTAAATCTCATCCTTAGTTACTTTATGCAGTTTTTGTTCCAGTGTGGAGAAATGTTTATACCACAATAAACAAAGACTGTATTAAAGAGGATATATTTGTATGTGAGCAATTTTCAAATTAAACCTGCATGATTGACCTTTATCCTTCCCTTAGAAAGGCCACCCAGTAAGAAGCCAGACCAGCAAAAAGGCTGTGGTGAGGACTACACTCTTTTGCCTCCCTGTCACCCTCAACCCTGCAGCCTGGAACTAAAACCTAATTTCACTCACTTTCCCTACCTTGGTCCCACTTCTACATCCACCAGCCCAGAAGAAGAGATTAACAGGAGCCTCAGGATTCCTTCAGCCAAGGACTTAAATGTCACCTAGAAATAGGGAGGAAGAGGGACACCGTTCCCATAGTAGCAGAAAGAACTGTGTTCCCTGACTGCACAGCTAATCACTGATTCATTTACCAATAAATCTTTCCAAAGAAACTGACAACCAAGTTATAGCTCTTTCACCATCTCTAATATATATCTCAGGTACATTACAGGTTGATATACCTCACCTTTTGTGACTAGGAAGAATAATAAATATTATCCAACAAAATTATTTATATGGTATACTCACTTAGAAGGGCAAAGAAAATTAGAATTTACATGTGACACCTATTCATTCTCAAATTTTCTGAGCACTTAGTAACTTGTAGATATGTATACTTGCTATTACATATCTCAGTTAAATACCATTATTCTGATCACCATTGACTTTTTTTTTCTTTTGAAAGTATTATGTCTTTGAGATTTACAGTCTTCAGTTAACCTACACCCCCCCAAAAAAAAAAAAAAACTAAACACAATGAAGAGAAAATGCATTTCACAGAATCTGTCACCCATATGGAAGACGCTTAATTATGACCCCAGTAACCCATAAGTATTAAAGTAGCTAACTGCATGTCCCTCCTCCAGGGCTGAAACACCTATCAAATCATCAGTTCTCACATAATGAAAGTTATCTGTGTCTGTCTGTGTGTGCTAGAGCTATGAATTGAAAAATAAGCTCTTTGAGCAACAAGTTTTATGTCAGCCTTTTTTATTTGACCCTGTGAATTTTGTCGCTTTTCATTCCCTAAGTCTCTGGACAGCCACTATTGCTCTAGGAAAACCAAACCTCCTCTGAGTGGTGCCAGGCATTCACTCTGCTGCCATTCACAGGTCCAAAATAGACTCTGTGCTGCTATATGTAACCCACGAATTGAAACCGTGTTTTCTGTTATTCTGCTAATTGCTTCATCAGTATGTGGGATGGTGTGCATTAATGTCAGGAGCAGTTTTTAAAATGCTGAGGGAAAGTCAGAAAAAGATCCTAATTTTGTTAAAAATTAACAAAAAAAAAAAAAAGAAGGCATCAGGGTAACTAACAAATAAGGGCCTCAAGTTACTACACTAAGAACAGAGAAGAAAGAACTCTAAGGAAGAGTATTACTACTACTTTTCTCTTTTACTGAGTTCAAAATCTCTGCATAATTAATACAGTAATACTTAATAAATGTTTATGAACCTATCACCTCTCTTCTCACAAAGTTTAATTAGGTGATTGACTTCAGGTATACTATAAGTTATAATGACAATTTAATTACTTTCTTAATGGGTACACCTAAAAGATTTATAAACAGGGATGGAACAGCCCCATATGTTGGAACGGAGGTATCACAAATGGAGTGAAGCACAGCCCACAGTGATGACAAAGACAGACAATCCCTGCAGGATAGATTTGAACTAGGGGCTTTTACAGGCTCTGTGAACAATGCCTGTCCTGCCTGATGACAGAGTATTAACCCTAAATACAGGCTTCTCATAACCACAGCCGTTTCCCCGAGGGAGTGGGACTGTCCCATCACCCTCACCTGTGAGTCTGCCCACAACCACCCCTTCTTGCTGTGAAAAATTCTAGACTTTTGAGACAGGCAAACCTTGATTCAAATCCTTCCTCGGCCACTCGCCAGGAAGGGTAACCATGAAAAAGCTAACCCCTCTAGATTCTGCTTTTTTTTTTTTTCATTTGTAAAATTTGTAAAATAAAAAAAAAAAAGCAGTTTCAGGATTGTGGAGGAAATCAAATTAGATAAGCAGGATGGTGCATTGGTTACAAAGCTGACTGTACATCAGTCCTTCTAGACTCTAATCATGGGTCCGCCTCTAATGCCCTCAAGAACCTCAGACAAGTTACTTAGGTCTCCTTGTTCCTCATTTCCTTAATGGCAAATGAAGATAATATCAGTCACTACCTCAAAAGCAGGTAGGGAAATGAAGTTAATACAGACAGCATTCTTACATGGAAACAGCAAGTGATCGGTAGCTGTCAGTCATTTATAAATCACTGAGCATGATTGTTGGCTCATAGGATCTACTCAGTCATATTTAATTTCTTCTCCTTTTCTCCAACCCTCAGTCATACAGTTATTTCCCATCAATAAATAGTTCCTGAAATTCCACTTCTGCTGAAATTTTGGCAATTACAGGTAAGAACTAACTCCTTCATTATCTCTCAGTCCTACCATAATGCGTATCCATATCAAAGTACCTATGTTTCTTTAAATCTTTTTAGAACACAAGTAACTAGTTTGGAAAATTCTTTGGGTGAGGCATCACTGCAATCCCAAAAACAACATGCACTATGACATTAATGATAAGAAGAATTACTGGGAAGAGGCCAAATACATAAAACTGGAGAAAGAGCTTTTTTTGTGTGTTTAAGGTAGGTCTATGGCTGATTGGACCTGACCACATCATACGGTCACTCCTTCTACCACAATAGTATTAAGGTGCAGTGAGACTAAGCCTGAGGTGGGTAATGATCCCTTCTAACTGGTGGAACACAATGTCCCTTTCCCTAAGTTGTCTTTATAAAAAAATGAAAAATAAAATAGAAACCAAGCTATAATATTTTAATGTGCAATTTTAGTTATTCCCCATGGTAACCTGGAGACCACAAGAAGTTGAAGAAAGACAAAATCAGAGGGTTGTAAGAAATCTTACTTAGAAAAGTACCAACTCCCAGGTACCTAGCCTGGTGTGGTAAGTGTGGCAGGAGTATCATTCCTACAATAGGCAGCTACATATGTGCCTTAGAGTAACTATTTCTTTCCGTCCAAAAACAATTATTTAGAAAGCATCACTATCCATTTATAAACATTTTACTCTTTTGCCATTATGTATCTTCATTTGTCTTTTTTTCTTTGCAGGCTATTAAAAATCAACTTTTATATTAACGGCTTTACAGAAAGCCTGTTCCTCAAGCTAATAAACAATACCTATTAATGACATATACAAACAAGTCAGGTGATCATATATATTCAACCAGTTTTATTTAAATACCAGTGGTATTTATCACTATGGCATCCAATCTATTGTACATTTGGTCAGAAATAAAACAAGTACTGGCTTGAGTTGCCTTCTACAAGCCAGCTGTTATCTCACAGACTGACTGCAACAGATACGCTTTTGATACACAGAACCTGAACATATTATCTCTGCCTTTTCCTCCACCCACTTCTGTGACAGCTTGGTCAGCAACAGCTGCAGCTGATATATTACTCGACTCGCTTAAGAAAGTGGTATAAATATAGCGATTACATGACAGAAAGCTGTGGACATTGGACACAGCTCTTACAAAGCTCTCCTGAGCTAGTCAGGAAAAAAGTAGGATGTGTGGTGAAGGAATTTGTGTACACCATCAGCTACTTAGAAAACATGTTTACAGTAATTAATGCAAACATAAAGAAGAAATAACATGAAGTATACTGAAGGTTTGAAAACAAGGAAAGTCTCAATAGAAACTCATATGAAATTCTTGAAACTAAGCACTAGCATGGGCAATTTTTCTTTGTGTATATTTTTATTTTACCAAATACAAAGACGTTTTCAACAGTCTACGGTCATGCAGCTGAGTAGCACAACTTCAAGTGACATATATTACTATGTTATACCTCTAATCTGGCTCACATTTGCAACAGAAAGGAAACATATGCCTATAATCTTAAAACTAGACAGACATCACCTTGCAAGACTGCTGTGTCAGTAATTTCCGTTTGCAAGAGTTACACAACGCTTAAACAATAGCTATCCTACTGAGCTCCAGTTCACCCGGCTTCACAGGCCAGCTGATGACTGATGAAGGGTCAAGAGGGTAGCAGACTTTGGGTGCACAATATTCAATCCTTTATCAAAGATGGCAAGAGGCCATGAACTACAATAACGGAACAAATACTTCCTTTCCACCATAGAGCCAATTCCTTCCTCTGATTGGCTGAAGCTTCAGACCAAGGTTCACAATATAAAAACATGTTTGGTCATTAGCAAAATACAGCTTACAGAGCAGTCACTTTATTCCTGAATCAAGCGAAATGTCTACATTCCTACAGTAGTTAATAGTCACATGCCTCTGCTTGCTTCTTTATGCTAAGATGTCCACTCTTCAGCACAAATACTTGTTCCTCAAGACACATGCCCATCCGTAAAGGCAATTAAACTTCTCAACATATGTACAAGGAATATATAAAATGTTCTAATCAGAAAAACATTCACTACATGGCAAGCCACAAAGGTATTTTCATTCATGTGAATTTTTAAAAAATACTGTCAATTACTGTTTTCATTTAATTCAGAATCAGTGGGATATATTTACGTTGGAAGAAAGATAAAACATTATTCAACGTTTGGAAATCTTTTTAGTTGGATTTTTCATGGTAACTGAAAATCACAAAACATTTATTCTCGGCCCAAATTTCAACCCAAATTATGTTTTAAAATATCTATAAATATAGCATTTCCTCCTTTTTGGTGGGCTTCCAAACACATATTCAAATTTATAGAATAACATAGAATTAAGGTAGGTAGAAAATTTAAGTATAATATTGGAATTCTAAATCAATGATTCTCAATCAGGGGTGCTTTCTGTTCTTTTCAGGACATTTGACAATGTTTGGGAACACTTCTGATACTCACAACTGGGGAGACAAGAACACTACTGGTATTAAATGGGTGCTGGCCTAGATGCTTTTCATTGCATGAAAACTCCCCCACAGCAAAGAATTACTTAGAATCTAACATCAACAATGACAAAGTTGAGAGATCCTGGCCTAGATATTACACACAAGAAAATAAATCACTGGCAATATCATGCCTTCTGGTCACTTATCTCCTCCTCTGAAAAATAATGGCATGTAGCTAAAATAAAACTGTACAGTAGTATGACTATATTATGTATTATGACTAATCAAAATGTACTGCATAAAAACAAATTTTATTGCATACAAACAAACTCATTTATTTGATAAATATTTATTATAAGAATTATATGCAAATTTCTGATTCAGCATATTATTTCATAAAACTTATGTATCCAAAAGTAATAAAAAAGTCAGTTTAACTTTTAACCTTCACATGTGTGAAATAATTCCTCCATTTTAAATTGTATTCTCAGTTTTTATTAATTTTTTAGTAGTTTTTTTAACTCTGAAGTAGGATACTGAATTTTCTCTGATCACTTTCCCATATCTTAATTTGCTTAACTTTTAACCTGACAAACAGGACAATTTAACTTTTAAAGCTCTTTATAATTCTAGAGCCTAAGGAAAAAACTATCAAATCATCTTATCGCCACTAGCATTTTAAAATGTACATTGAATCATAATCAGAAGACCTTAGTTAAACCAAACTAAGGTATATATTCTATATGCATTAATCACCTACTCACTAACTTCAAGTTTATTGACACAAAAACTGAAAAAAGGCCTGGGTTAACATCTCACTGATACTACTAGTATTGTATAGTACGTGTTTAACTTAGCAAAAAGGAAAAATCAACACACAATTTCTCCACCAGTACACTGATTGAAAATGGCCCTTTACAGAAATTAAACACAAGCTTTTCTCTGAGGCCACAAGAGAGTAGGGACATTGACATGCATCTCGTAGTGGTGACCAGGCCAATTGTGAAAGACTGTGGATTTCTTCTCTGGCATCTCAGCAGGCAGTTCTTTGGATTTCACCTGTGAACACCTCAGTCTGCAACAGCACATGACACACCACTCCTATGGGATTCAGCACTAAAGGTTGTCACAGTCATGGACGCTCTCTTAAGGCAAAAGGAAGATCAGCGTGCATCATCAGACTGAAGGGAATAGTGGTCAAAATCACTCAGAGGCCACCTGGCTGTGAGCCAGTCTTGGTCTCTGAGGGACAGTCCCCACATCTGCAAACTAGGGGTTGTTACGAGGATTCAATGAGATGCAGATTTCAGAAAGATCTTTGTCAACTATCACACCTCAGAATGACAAGAGCATTTTTGTGCAGAAGGCACAATAGAACCTCACCTTTCCCTGACCTTCCCCAGCATCCTCCTACCCTCCAATCTCCCCTCCCTGCTTTTCCTCTTAAGAGGCAGATACAGCCTCACAGTCAACCCAACTTCATCAAATAGAAATAGAAAAGGTCTGCAGGCTCTGAAGATTCATTCCACCACCTTAACATGCACTTCATTTCCTCTTGCTATTTACACTGAGTACCAAGTGCTTCCAACGCACTGCTTTCCTCCAGGGTCACAGCAGCCTTACCAGGTAGCAACGTCTGCATTCTACAGGGAAGCAAACTGAGAGACACAGAGATTTCAAACGTGCCCAATTTTCACCTGGCTAGAAGTGAGGGGACCAGGATGACAAGCAAGGCAGTTTAATTCTAGAGCCTACACTCTCCACTATGGAGAACAGCCTCCCTTTTTAAAAATAACATAAAGCCAAACACTGAGTTTTATAAAAGTGAGCCTTGCTGTGGACAGATAGCCAAGCAATACGCAATTACCATGAAGCATAAATATACTGACTCTTTTTCCTTCCTGCTGGTACCTTCCCTTCACCTAGTCTTCTCCACTTTTTCTTCATCAAGCACACTGATCAGGATTCATGAAATCAAAACTTTCCTATACAGGGGCTCACCAGCAAGTCAAATTTTGTTAAGCCTGAGAAGAAAGCATCTCCAATGAGATACTCACAATCATGTCTGGCATTGCACTTTGTATTGTGTACTCAGTCAAGGCATGGATTGGTTAACCAGTAGATATTAGGTGGTTAGTCCATTCCCATAAAATAAATATCTGTTAGAAATATGTGTGAAAGCACACAGATGAGCAACCCTAAATCAGGTGAAATGGCACACTGACCAAAAGTGAATCACAGATTTAATGGCATTGCAACAAAAATGGTCCTTTTGAACTTGACAGCTCCTGGTTATTTACATCATGAGTAACATGCAGGGGGGCAGTCTTCAGAAAATACTGTGGTATCTTCTGAATCATTACCATGACCCGAGAAAACCCCAGGAAGTGGTTTGATTGAGTAGCTGGACCAGTGTGTAGATATCAGCTGATGTCTCTCACATACACAAGCAGGTAACAATGGTGACATTGTGAATCCAGCAATACCCCTCCTAATCTTCAGTAGTTTGGAAAATTATTTCTAACTCAGTGAGTATATACCTTGGTAACAAGTCAATGGTTAAATATTCACTGAGATTTTAGTAGCTAATCTGTTTTAGACTAAGTATCGTTGGACCTGAATAACATAAGGATGTCCTATGTCTGAACAATGGGAGTCTTTGAAATCATGTCCAGAAAGTAACAAAATTCCTGAACAGTTATGATCAACCAAGAACAAAGTCTGAGGGAGAGAGCTGCTGGCAAAAGATGAACAAAATGGACAGTGATATGGAACCTTCCAAACTCAATTTCTTTTAAAATATATATCAATGTCTTCTTTTTCTGCTCAAGCACACAGATGGTGCTAGTGCATCTCACCAGTGAGCTCACCAGAAAGAGAACCATAGACAGCATGGGATCCATCCTCATTCAAATGACATTCATATCTTTACTTAAAAACAAAAGGAAAAAAGTACATCCTACCAAGCCAGGAGGGCAGAATGAAACAACCCTTTTCTTGCTATAGCAGTTAGGCTTTTATGGCTGACACTGAGGGCTGAAGTAAGATTTTATGCAGTATTGAGTTTCTGACCAGTTCCTAAATTTACTATTTGACATTTTTTCCTTGTATTATCCCAGCAGTTTCCACTATGTTTGCTAGAAGCACCCCAAATCCACTGTCTCTCCATATTTTCGGCATTCTCAATCTCAACTTCTATAGATGTTAACTCTCCAAATGAACTACAAGGTCACAAGAGCAGCCATGTGACACAATTTTCCTACCACCCATACCAGCAATATCCCCTGACAGAAAGAAATTTCAATGCCAGTTCTGAAGCATTACACAACAAATCTTTTCACAAATATCATGCAGCTGAGACTCCAGCAAGAGGTTGTTGCATAGGAACACGAAACAGATTTGCCAGCCCTGAACACTATATAGAGGACCTAACAAGCACGCCCCTGCACCTGATACAAAGCTACAGTAACCTTCTGGGAAATCTTTACTCACTACTTGCTAGGGGGAAAAAAAAAGCCATTGTCCCAAATCCAACAAGACATTTATGGAAGTAGATTGTTTCCTTATCTTCGTTTTTTTCAAAAATAAATGAAATAAACTTGCAAATAAACTATGAGGTCCAGGAATGAAGCTCAGTGGTGGAGCACTTGCCTAAGCATGCATGAGACCCTGGATTGATTGCCAGGAGGACAAAAAGAAAAAGAAAACAAAATTTTTATTCCAAAGAGCAAACTCTGAGATAGACTTAGCATTCATCCAATCGCCACCATTATTCAGAATGACAGTGCTATTCACCAATAACTCATATGTAATTGAGCCTCTAAGTGGCTATTAGACTATTAAATTCTTTGAATTACTACATGTGACTAAATCATTTGAAAACAGTTAAGTCATGGATGGAAAATCTGGTTACCCTTAATTTTGGGCACACATTTTCCAGCCACTCTAGGTGGAGAGAAATTCACCATGTGAACTTACTAAACTAAGCATGCATTAGGTTCACATACTACATAAATAAACAAGACTGTGACTCTGCTTGACACTAGCTCCTCCAGTGCCGACCCAGGGAAACTTTTAGAGCAGGCTCTAAAAGGATACTAATAAATCAACACATTTATAAAATGAATAGATGAGGTGTTCCCTAGTCCCTGAACTTTTTAAAAACTGTCCAGTATCCCTCTAATGGTCTAAGGAATGAACAACATCCTTTGCAGATACTGAGTTCTCCAGGGTCTGACCCACATCAAAAAGAAAAAAAGTGATCCCTGAGCAGTTAGCAAGACTTCAGCTGGGAATAGGAGAACACACTGTACTTAAATTTACCCACTACAAATGGTTCCCCTCCACTCAGCCATTTGCTATTAAAAGAATCAAGCTGTTCTGAAGATAAGCAGGAAGAGGATATTCAAAATGTGTAGGCAGGATATTTTCATAGAGCTTCTCTAAATTCCAAATACCTGAACAAACTGAACCAAATTAAAAACCTAACTCGAGTTTTACCCTTAGCCACTAATAAAAGCAATGGCCACTTCTGTTTTCAACTATCATCAATATATTTGATACAAAAGGAAGTAAAATAAAAATTTACAAAACATTTTTAGTAAGTTTAGCAAATGTTTTAAACCATTGTATCATCATAAGTCTAAATTTCCAATTTTAGAAAATTTTTCCCCTCCAATTCAGGTTTAATAAGGATATACCCATTTGATGGTTTCTTAAAAATCTGTTTTGTTCCATATGAATTAATAAACAGACCAAGCATTCTAATTTTTTTGCCATCATGTTTCTAGAGGACACCTATGCCCTTCCTGTTAAAGTATAAGTCAGGTACTGCATGTGTCCTACATGCTAGAATCATAACAGCTACCATGGAGATTTGAGTTATAACTCATAGCCCATGCTTCAGCGCATCTAGGAGAACAGACAAGACATGTCTGCCTAAAACAGTTACAATCCTCTAACAGAGATACAGACAAAAGGAGAAAAAGGAAGATGGTTGAGGAATATGGCAGCAGGGAACAGAAGGAAACATACTCCAAAAGGAAGGGAGTAACACCTGCAGAGCCAAACAAGCACAGTCCATTTAGAGGACATTAAGCATGCACAAAAAATTAAAGCTGAGTAGGTAGGCCAGTGTCAGAGGTCACCTGCCCTGACACCTTTGTTACAGACAAGGACGGTGGGCTTGAGGCAGCAAATGAGTCAGATGCCTTTAAGTGCCCACTCCGCGCTCTCCACACTAATGAACCCTGAGATGCTGAGGGGAAAACAACTTATTAGTGACCCCAAGGAGTTCACAGTGGTGCAGACAGGCCATAAAGAAAATATCCACCATTAAATCAATCATTTCAGATTCTGGTAATTTCTCTGAAGAAAATAATGTGATAAAAGGTGAAACGGGAATAGAGGGAGGAATCTGCTCAAACTTGGACCACAGATGACCTGTCTAAAATGACATTTAAACCGAGTCTTAAGCAAGGAGAAGCAGCTATTCCTGAGAAGAAAACTACTTACAGGCACTGTAAAAAGGACAAACAGAAAATGCAAAGAGCAAGCAGAAAACATTTATCAAGTTTAAGGGACGCTAGTACGGTCAGAGGCTAGTAGGCTTATGGAGGAAAATGAGTCCAGAGCAGCAGAGCCCTATGGGCCATGGTGAATAGCCTGGATTCTACTCTTAAGTGTAACAACAAACTATCGGAGCATTTTTAGCGAAGAAATGTATTACATAACTTATACTTACCAGCTACCCTTGGGAGTGTGGCCTCGGGAAGGATAGTTAACAGTTTTGTAGCAGACTAAGCCACAGACTTGCAGTTCAGACTAAGGCGATGGCAGAGAAGAAAACATAACACATAGTGTTTCCTTTGGAGAAACAGTGAGTGTGAGGCTACAGGAAAGGAGTGGAATCAGTCATGAATTCTGAAATTGTGGCTTAAGCAATGGGGTCACAGTGGTTCTACTTACTGAGAGGGAAATGTTTGATGGGGGAGCAGAGCTGAGCAGGGAGACATGGACACTTCTCTGCAGTTCGTTTTAACTTTTGAGATTCCCATCGGATAGCCAGGGGCATGTATTTACGAAGTACACAAGTTGAGAATTCAGGGGCAAATTCATTCATGGAGCAAAAACTTTGAAAATTATCAGCACATCGGTGATATTTAAACCATATGCTTATTTGATATCTGCTAGAAATTTTAGAGACAGAAGATAGGGGTTTTAAGACAGAACCCTGGGAGACTGCAATGTTCAGGGTGAGACTAGCAAATGTGACTGAGGATGAAAGGAGGGAGAAAAGCCCTGCAAGGTCCAGGTCCTGGAATCTGGGAGAAAGGAGCATTTCCTTTATTAAGCCAGGCATGCTAACCCACTCTTCCCAAAATAAGACAACAAAAGATGACTGCTGACTTTGGCAAGATGTACAGGAAATGAAGAACACAGGACCATTCGTAAAGTCACACAGATGCGTTGCCAAAGCAAGATAGAGGCCAAGCAAATGAAAGGCAAGTAGGTCTCTGGATTCTACTTCCTGTGCTGCTTCTTTGACTTTAAACTGTCTCTTGTCCTGTGGACAATACAGATTCCTCCCGAGAAATTCCAAGCAGGAAAGACAGGTGCTGAAAGAGAGTTCTGGTAAACTAAATTTGATGGTAGGATATAAGCACAATGTCAAGGTGTAGGGAAGACAGGCTGTGTTAGTGGGAGGTGACACTGGGAATAAAGAGGCCACCCGGAAGCTCTTAAAAAAAAAAAACCACAAAGGGAAAAGGACATAAATTTGTGTATATATATATACATAAGATAGCTAAGATGACTATACTACTAATTCTATTAGTTCGTGGAAAAAAACAGTTAATGCTCATATGATTAGATCAATTTTGCATGTCTATATCTGGTAATCTAAGCTACCTTTTTGAAGATAACAATATGCAATATAACAACCATTGTTAAATTCCTATCATCTTGTTTTGAAAGCCTATATTGTTGTTTTGGGTTTGTTGTTGTTGCTTGTTTGTCTCTTCTGCTTTTTATTTTTCTTTTCTGTCTTTTCTCTAAAATAAAATAAAATAAAATATCACAAAGACAGAGCGAGTTAAAATGATGTCAGATCCTGATGCCAAAAGTCATTCAACAAGTAGGAAAAAATAATGTGGTGAAATACAAAAAGGCTAAGCATTTTTTAAAAATTCTATCACAGGATATGTCAGATGAGTTCTTTTTTTAAAACAAGCAGAACAGCATCTACCAAAGTATCAACATTGTCTATCTTTAGTCTTTTCTTTATTATCATGTATTACCAGCAGGCTTCCTTTATTACTGATATTTTTTTTAAATACAAGCTTGTCTACTTCATCACTTTTTAATTTATTATGTCATCTGTCACATGTACCAAAAAGTGCATATATGTCTGATTATTTTTCATACTTTGTTTATTCAGATTTTATTAACTAGCCAGCTAACTGCAAACAGACCCAGTGAAGAAACAATGGTCATTATATAAATCAATATTTCCAGTGAATACCTCAATAAATTGAAAACTTTTTGAATTACCTAGCAGGTAAACAATGCAACATCAACAATTTGAAATTAAAATTCCATTTCAGAAGCATGTCTACTCAAGAATATTTGAATACCATTTCCTCTCTAAAATGGTTTACTACCCCAATCCAAACTGTCTTTCAACACAGCATGTTACATATCATTGTATATCTCTTTATTTATAGAAAATAACAAGAAAAACTCCAGTTTGGCATGTGAGTCTTTCCACTCCTGTCCCCATAATGTTATAGATTTTTTTTAATTCCAACATAGGACAGCACTAGAAGAATGAAAAAGCAGGTGTCTCAGCCTGCAAAGGAACTATTCCACTGTCCCCAAAAGGAATAAACCATTCTAAAGTGATAAAAAACAATAGTGATCATATATAACATGAGCTTATGCAAGGCATTACAACCCTTCTTCATTATCTTTCATCGTCACAGTCTGTACTTTTCATCATGGAAACCCAACTCAAAGGAAGCAAGAGACAATCTTCGAACAGATGCTAGAATTTCATATGTATGTGGTTTAACAACAATCCCAAATGGCAATACAGCACTCTTGCATTATTTAACTAATTCTCATGCACTTATTTCCTTCACCAATTTTTATAGGAGTCAATTCCTGCTATTCTAGACAATTGCCAAGCATATTTTTAATACCATTTAAACTTCTGATGCAGTAAACTGTCTCCAAAAATCTCTGTCAAAATCCAAATGACATTGGCTTCAGTACAATGAGAAAACGATGGAAACAGAGTGTACTCTAAAATCACGATAACACAAGACTCATTAATCACTGAATTGCTAACAAATGTTCCTGATTTTAACATGGGTTTCAAAGCCTAACCTTCACCCTTCTGTGTACAGCACTTTCCAAAGCTACTCGTTTCTGAGGGGGTAAGAATTTAGATGCCCACTAACAGAACAACTGAGAATACATTGTGAAATGAGTGTTCAGACCGAGCTCCTCAGAGTGGAAACCCAGGGACTGTTTCTGAGGGACACCTTCTAGAGGGAGGAACAGAGGGAGAGACAATAGGTCCCGGCAGCAGTCAAAAGCCATCCAAAAACCAGGGCGAAGGCAGGGACAGCCCTGTCCAAGTTCCATATGAGACAAGCAGGCGCTGAGGATGACATCAGGGAAGTACAGAGTGTTTTCTGTGCCTCCCCAGATGTCCTGGCAGGAGACAGGCTTTTCCCAAACTAAGGGAAAATCAGCCAAGAAATGTATCTCGCCTGACAGCCCTGGATGACAACTTTTGAGTGGTGACAGAAGAGTGACTGTAGGATGCTGAGAGGCCTCTCTCTGCGGGGGAATGAAGGGACTTCTCATCATTCTAAATACAGAAACCCCCTTGGGCAAGAATTAAGATGGGGCTCCCAAGGCAAGACGAGGCCATGGTGAGGTACAAAGCAGCCTGGATTTGGACTCGGACTCAGAAGACCTGAAATCTGTTCCTGGCTCTGGGCACACCATTGAAGTTTTCTGGCCCTCTGTGATGCCATTTATAAATGTTAAGAGAGCAACATCTATCCTTCCCCATATGGGCTTTGTAAAAACTCAGAAATTGTGTATGAAAATCCTTCGTAAGTTGTAAAGTCTATGACAATGGTGATTTCTTATTTTATGGAGGAACACACCCTTAAACTATAGGCAATGGATAGCCAGTGAGTTACAGACCTATCTTCACGGCAACCTATTAAAAATTGTATTTTAAGAAGAGCCATGCAGTGGGGCGTGGATAAGGAACTGACCACAGGAAGAATAATTTGAGTCAGGTATGCACTCTGCGAGATCAGAATAGACTTGGTGTTTACGATAAAGTAGAACTTTGCTGTGGTAGTGGCAGTTGAAATGTACAGTACATTTTTTGAGGAAGAACATGGACTTTGAGCATAATAATAAATTGCAGATGAATATTTCATGAGTCATTATTAGAATAAACCTCCTCAACCCCCTCTAGAAACTCAGCACTAACATTCCAAATTAAATCCCATTATCTCCTGGGACCTTTTCCTCCTCCTCTGTCTCGAATTCAGATCACCATCTGCTGGTGTAAGACTTCTGTTTCTCCCTGGTTTTCACTTCTTCAAGCTGCTGGAGTGGCTCCTTGCTCTCAGGTTGAATGCTGGCTTCTTGATCACTACCATTCCCAGCCACCTGACTTCAGCTGTCTCAGCACCCATGGTCCACACTGGCAGACACTTCAACAACAGTCTCACCAGTCTTCCATTGCCTCTTCTCCACCCAACACTCCATGCCCCTTTCCAAATACAGCTCACCTCACAGATTGCTTTCTGTGTTCCTCTTGGTTAAGATGTAATCCCATCAAGAGCCATGGTCACTGATTTCCAATGAATTGTTTGAGAACAAGGACTATGTCTAGCTCATTGTTGTGTTCACAGAGATGAGCATGGGAACACTCCCACTATAACTGGAATACATGAAATTGGTAATATTTGGAAACTTTAGAATTCATCTCTCCTATTACTGCACTTTTCTTCCTATTTACCCCCCCACACTACACTTTTTAGTCTCCATCATTAGATCCTATCTGTCCCCAAAGTAAGAATATTTCATAGAATTCTAAGCTCAGTTTTCTTATATTTGATTTCCTTTCTTTCCAACAGAAATGTATTCCCACCACAAATACAGGAGAATGTCAAGCCACTTCAGTTACTCTCACCAGGACCCTAAGTCAATACTCCTCCCAAGATTCCCACAAGGCCCCAAGAAAAGAGGCCTCACAAAAAAAAAAAAAAAAAAAAAAAAAGACTCCAGTGAGAAAGAACAAAGGTCAGAGAGGAATCTGACCCTCCCAGTGGGGACAGCTGAGCCTAAAGTAGGACTGACAGGGAAGCCTTTGCCACCAAACACAGTCACCAACGTGTCCTACATTAGCGACAAAGAAGCCTCTCTTTTCAGGGATCATTACTGTCCTTTAAAAGTCCAGGTTCGCTGGGGCCTGGGAGCTTCACACCATTAAAGGCATTTGGTGCCCTTCCTTTGAGACAGTCTTCCACGTAAAAGAGAAAGGTTTGCCTCAGCACTTCATTACAAATGCGGAAAACTGACCTGCACCACAAGGACCTGCCCATTTTGCCCAATGTGTTACCTCTGTTTGACTGCAAATGGGCTCCACCTTGAGTCCTGCCACCCACCAACTGGGCAAACTGGCCTGGCACAACTTGAACCACCTCCACAGATTCCTTTTATCCCTACCTGGCTACAATACTTATAAAATGACATCTGTCTCCTTGCTAGCAGTTCTAGCCTTTCCTTTCTCTACCTCTGGGGTCCCCTAAACTACTGGAGCAGAAACCTAAGTCATCGTGACTGCTCTAGGACTCAGTTTGGGTCAAGCTTGAGACATCCATCATTTTCTCCCCTTCTAGCTTTGAGTTTCTTGAGGCCAAAAGTTTTTAACTTAAATTATTAGTTAAAAGGCTTCCATCCTTCTTCCTGGTTGTTACTATGTGTTCCTGGACTTTCTTAAATATATTCCCTCTGGAGAAAGATAAGTTTTTAATGGCATATCATATTACCTCATGAATACCTCTACATGTACATAAAACTAAGCTCAATAACAGAAGGAACTAACTTGGGGTATGTCCTTCCCTAATTCACAAAGGAGTCAGGCTGCAGTTTTATAGGAAATGAAGCACGTGTGGACTACTCATTATTTAAATTCTGTCAAGAGTTTTTTGATGTCCAGTTATTTAAAAATCTATAGTTTTGGAAAGGGAAATCTTTTTCAATGAAGTTCTGCAGCAAGGGAATTCTGAGATGTGCATAAGCCATCAGCAGCCCATTTTGATACTTCGCAAGCATCCCTCTCAACTTGTCATTAGTGGGCATTCCCGTGCTTCTTCGGTTTGGAAGCAATCAGGCAGTACCATCTAGTTTAGAGGAGGCACAAGAATGTTTTTGATGAAATTAATGGACCCACATTTCATCTCCTGTATTTGAAAATATGATCTCTCAGGACCTGCTTTCAGCTCTTAGGACAATTATACCCACAGAGTTCCTTCTCTTCTAGAAAATTTATCTTCTTTCCAGTGAAGAGTAGACTAAAACATTTCCACTAAAAATACAAGCACATTCATGCTTTAGACCTACCTAGTGATGTTTCCCTGTGCTCCCAATCTACTGCTCTTTCAAAGTCCCTCCTTAAAGTCACCACATGGCCTGAGTGTCTAACCCTGCTGACTCAAATGATGACATCTTGTTGTAGAAATCTGAGTCCCACACAGTGGATCTACACATCAGTCACTGACGGCCACTGCCAGCCAGCCTCTGTCACAGGGAGATTAATAGCACCCAGTCAGAATCGTAAACATTGCCCTAAGGAGTTATCAGGGTTTGTTCCCATTATCAGAACTGCAGGCTGACTCTGCCCAGAGTCACTGAGCCTGCTTCTGACATCAGACACATGAGGTCAGAGTCCTTCAGTGGCCAAGTGCCAGTAGATAAGCTCCAGTGAACAGAGCTTGTTCTTTAGCCACCGCTGTCAATACAATGTGCAATTTCATATAAATATATATATATATTCATCTGTTTATGAGGTCTCATATTCCTCATCTGCACAGTGACCACCACAGAATATGAAGCTTCTTAAAATTTGAATTAGTAAGGAGAATTCATAAAACTAGTAAATCCTTCGATAGCATTTACTCGCTAATGACACTGGCAAGAAGTAGAAGAGCCATTTACCAAATGAAATATTTCATTATCCTCCCTGAAGGAGTTTTAGAAGTGGGTCATTCAATTGTTCTGACTCTATGAGTTAGGTATCATCCTAATTATAGGTAATTCTGAGGGCCGCTCTCTCTATCTCTCTCTTTCTCTTTTCTTATGCAATACTGAAGTAATGTGCCCAGAAGAAAGTAAAATTAAGTGTCACATTTTGGGCTGGGTTTTTTTGTATTTCCATTGCTCCCCTAAGACCTATAAACATGGCAGGAACCTTGGTGAAATGATTACTTTTTTTTTTTTCTTTTTTGGTTCTGCAATCAAACCCATGGCTTCCTCGCTCTCTACCAATGAGCTACACCCCCAGCCAGGGATCACATATTAACCAGGCAACTCCATCAGTCTCTCAGCCAAGTAGATATACCAATCATTCATACTACATCCAAACCGTCCAATCATCCAAAAGTAATAAAAGTGTCTCCATAGAAACCAAATATACAGCAAAATCTGCACACAGTGTAGGATCTACTGTGGCAAAATGACTTCAATTGGAGCCAAAATTTTGCTCTAAATTGGGTTACACATCACTATACATTGACATCATTAAATCTTACACCTTTGGAGTTTCAGACTTAAAGATTACAAACATGGAGAAAGAAAGCGGGGAAAGAAAGGTCTGGGGGAGTTCTGCACATGTAGTTATAAAAATACCAAAGCAGATTCCATGCTAAACTCCACCAAAAAGAGAACAACTACTGTTGTCCATCAGCATGCAGCCTTGAAATTATATTCTCTTCTCCAAACAGAAGCAGTCAACAGATTATCAAAATGAGGTTATCCTACCTCAATTCAAACAGTTCTTATAAGGAATAAGCACAATGCAATCAACAGACAAGCAGTTATTTCCCTCCCACACAAAGTATAATCTTCTGGGAAATATATTTTTAATGAAGAATACATAAACTTCTTACATGTTTGGTTCTGCCCTTACACTCCTCCACAAAAAAAGCATGCATACATTTTAAATAAAGGGAGAAGAATTTTATTGCTTCTAATAATATCCCCCACAACGTAGAACAGAAAAGAATAGAAGTATGGTAGCTCACTCCCAAACATGTCTTTCTCATATGTTACTCAGGAAAGCAAAGCAGTTACCAGTGGCTCCTGGGAGGCCAATGACATAAACACAAACAACAGATCTCAGGGTACTTTAATAACTTCCTTCTAAGTGGATGCATTATGAAGGCTTAATTCATTTAGCTACTAATGACTCAAAACTCAGTTCTGAATTTCAATCTTACACAAATTTCAAATTATAAATTGCATGTCATGAGTCATCTTGCTTTTTCAAGAAGCAAGTTTTCAAAAGGAAAGTGTTTTTGTAGGTGAGGTTTACAATGACACTCATTTTTCCTTCCCCTTCAGTCTTCTGATCTGTAAGTGCCTAAAACTGAAACAGAAGAGCTGATTTGAAAGGAAGCTATAAAAATAATTATGAATGTCCATGCCCACTTAATGGAATAGTATGAGGGAAAACACACAAGACTAAAAAGATTTTCCACTAGAGCTTTATCACCCTACAATCTGTTTGAGGGTACTAAACTCTGGGATAACTCTATGGTTTGGGTCCTATGAGATAAATGATTAAAAAATTAATTACAATAGCAAGGAATCATGGTACTGTGGTATATTGAGAGCCCATGTCCTGGTTTGGGGGTGGGGAAGCAAAAAGAATAAAACTGGCAAGTTAAATCAATATTTTTTCATAATGAAAAGTCTTAAAGGATCAAAAACCCAATTCTGCCTGAGTAAATGACATAATTGCATTATACTAAAAGGAGCGTTTTAATTTTGTCTTAATAGTCATTTTAAAAAAAAAGTAATCATTGAAAAGATAGCCTGTAAGCACTCTGCAACCCAGAGTAACGGATTTACATGTGCACCCAGCAGGAGGTCCAAAGTGGCTCAGGGAGAAGAGAAAGAAGAGGAAGACGAGGAAAAGAAGGAAGTGGAAAGAGACTGGAGAAAAAGTTTGAAGAAAGCAGATGTAGCTGTTAAAATGCTGGTGACAATCTAAGGAACCGTAGTCTCACACATGTAAGAAAGAGATGGTGAAAAGGAAGAAAATGAGAAAACATTTTTGTGCATTCATTCTAATTCATTTATACACCACCACCACCACCACCACCCACACACACACACACACAAGCTCTCTCCTCTCCAAAGCATGTTGCAACAAGGTGCAGGTTAACTTATAAAAAAAACATCTCCAGATGGATAGCCAAGCAGAGCTGGATAAAACACAGCACCACATTCCTATCACTCTGAATGCTGGGTGCCTTTAAATTTAAAAATCTCTACACTTATTCATGATGCAAATAGTTCAGTTGCTCAAGGATTAATCAAGCTGACTTGAAAAATAAAGCCTTAACTAACCAAAGACAGCCTGGGGCTTCTCCAGCCAATGCCTTGGAGTTACTCCATGCCCCCATGGCAAGGTTTTGAATGTCCACTTTCTAGATCCAGGAAATGCACTTTTCCTCACACGCAGCCCCAGAGGAGGACCTTGAACAGGCTGAGCCAGAATTGCCACTGTTCACAAAAGGAATTCCCCCTCCTTTCCCCTCCTTCGCCCTCCCCTTTCTTGTCTTGTCCCTCCCCAGTCAAAGCTGCTGAATATATCACTTGCTACCTGCCTTGATCAACACCGTGGGCCCCTGTCTTCAAGCATTCAGAGAATTTAACAGCCCGGAAATTCCTGTTGTCCATTCGCTGAGGTCACAGATAAAGCTAAACAACAGCCGTGGTTCCCATCAATCATAAGTCACTCACTGATAGAATGTATGGTAGGAGACCTGATGTAAGCGAGTCACCAGAGAAAATACCCACTGATGACGCATATCCAGGCATAAAAATAGTTACAGGGCCCTCAAAGGGATTATTCAACAGCCTACATTTAGTCTTTCTTACAAGAGACCTGAAGTCAACGTGCTGCAGTGAAGTGGCTGGAGAGAGTAGAAGTTTAAGCTCCTTAACAGACATAACCACAAATAGCTGGTATAAATAAGCTCCTGCAATAACGAGCTGTTTAGCAAATTTTAGCACCACTTTATAAGCATTAAGCAGTACCACCAGCTATCTCATAAAATGCCACATAATATTTTAATTCACTCATGTTCTTCTTCATGTAATGATTTCTCTTTTCTAAGATGTGGTCCCCAAATATTAATACTTAGTTCAAAGAAATATAGCCACAGTTGTTACCCAAATAAATGTCAGAAAAATAACCCAAATTGCAGTTCTGCATCTATAGCGTTTTTTAAAACATGCTTTGAGTAAAGTTTAATTGTAAGTTTCACCAAAGAAGCTGACATTTTGCCCACTGTATTCACAGTTATATTTTCCCTGAAGTAGCTGAATCACTTATAGAAACGATTATCGCATGTTCTCTGTCCACCCACTACATATGGAATCTTAGACACAGCAGGCATTATTATTGACAAACGAGTAAATGAATGAATGAAGCAATCAGTGAAATGTTATGTGCAAATATTTAATTGAGCAAGTGCCAAGAAAGATGTTAACCAAGACTGAAATCCTAGGTTACAGCTTTTTTTTTTAATGAGGAAGAAAATAACCTTTTTACATGTGTAACAATTTTAATAGTTTAAGTCATCTGTTCTCCTTTTGCCTCCCACTCAAACATATGCACAGCTACATTGCAAAGTGGGTCCTTCACAGAACTTTCAGATCAGAAAAGGATGAATTTTGGCACATTTTTCTATTAGAATATCTAAAAATGTTCTCTTCCCAGTTTCCTTTAAGAAAATGCACTGACACAATGAACAAAGAAAGCAACTGGCTCTGACAGAACCCAGAATTCTGCCTCAGTACTTGAACATTTTCCTGCTTGCAGTATCCTGCTTGTTAGATTATTGAACGGTCCCTTCCTAAAAATGGACAGTTTTGCATTGTTACCCAGTTAATTTTCCACCACTGATTTTTTCCCTGTGATGGAGTTTATCTTAGTACTTAATGCTATTAACTATCCTGCCTACACAACTGGCAAGAAAAACAAAAAGCAAAAAAGCTTCTTAGTAACATGGCTACACTCTTGAGGAGTCTATTGAGGGTAGTTCTCCAGCAACAGTGAACAAGATGACAATTTTCTTCCTATCCTGCCAGGTCCTCCGTCATTTCCTCGAGTGTGATAGCACTGCTATAAATACAGGTGAAAATTATTTTTAGTACCAAGATTTCACAAAGCATTCACGTTTCTCTCTCGTGCATATGTGTCAACAGTATGTGGCCTAGTTTAAAGAGTCTAACCGGAAATGTTCACTGGTGCCCTCTAGTAGAACACGGCGGAAGAAATTCTGAAGAAATGTACGTGTATCTCCATTATTCCAAGCATAAACACTGCAGTTCTCAATCACCCACAACCCAGCCATGAATTTCTGACATCAAATGTGAGATAACAAAGCAAGTTAAATCAAGAGTCTGTTTCCTTTCATAAGATTTCATTTGTTTTCCTTAATAAACATTTATCAAACAAGAAAAAAAATTTTAAAGATAAAATAAGACATATTCTTCTTTGCCAAAGGAGAATGTCTGTAGCATTAACTGAGAAACCAAAAAGATTTCACTAATTTAACAGAAGCTCATGTTTTTTAACTAGTTCAAAATTAGCCAAGGCACCCAGCAATAAATTAAACAGGTTTTAACCTGCTTCATACATTTGCCAGTCTTCAGTCAGAGTAGTTCAGACTGGTAAAGTCTAAATTGAGGGTCCTCAGATAATTTTAAACCAGTAGCAGTCTCTAATGCAGACACCTTTTCAATCGCACAGACATATCAATCCAGAGAATATAGAATGTGTGCCATTAAGAAGTTATTTCCACCAGCATTCCTAGCTTTAGTAATTCCACACCAATTAAATTTACTACATATTGACAAAACAGTTACATTTTTTTTTTTTGGAAGCTGGAATATCTTTACTTCAGATTCAAAATTATTCTATCACTATGGTTATCTAAATCTGTGATACCATTTCCTGCCTTATCTGCTGCAGTGGAGACCTTAAACAAAGTATTGCTTTAAAATGAAAAACTGCCCCAGAGCACCTGCTTTTATGCTTTGAAACACCAAAAACTATAATCACTTGATCATTAGACTGAAGATCTGATTACTTAATTATCTCAACAGAATTGGAAAAAGAAAGAAGCATATATACCCAATATAGACCAAAAAGAAAAAACTTTTTCAATAATAAGGTCTCTCAGAGCCATATTTAAATTCATTTCTTATGTCACTAATAGAGCACTGTAATATGATTCCACATGATTTAACTATATAAAAAAACAGGGAAATATGTCCCTAGCTCACTATCCTATGCCCAGCCAAGCACAGATAAATCACATTTACAATATCAGGTTAGTGATCCCTCTTTCCGGCTTTTACAGTGCTCAGTATTGAACTCAGGGCCTCTACTCTAGCACTGAGCTACATGCCCAGCCCCAGTTCTCCCTTTTAGTCTCAGCTCTATGGTGGAATTCCATTTCATTCTTAATTTTTTAAATGACACCCTTGAAATGTTTCATTGTTTAATAGCAGACTTTTTCAGTTGGCGAGATTGCTTATTGGATACTCTATAGACCAGCCAATTAAGTAATTATTGCTATCCTTTCCCCATCTTTCAATGGTGTGTGTGACTGCACGCATGTGTTTGCACCTCCGTCCGCATGCACGCATGCACGCACTCATACACACACACACACACACACACACACACACGCACACACACACCCCATCTCCTACCTAATGTCCTGTGAAGAGAACCAAACCTTCTCTATTCATGGTGAATAGTGACAGTTATCTTGACCTCCTCCAAACCCTCAGTTCCCAAGTCTAACCACCAGGACCAGCCACCTTGACCAAGTTTCCTCTCTGTCTTTTCTCTAACTCTGCTGCCATAACCATTAATTTTGCTTTCAACAGGTTCCTTCATTTGGGTAAACACAATAACTCTCCAAAGTTCTCCCTCTCCTCCCAAACTACACCCTACATGAAATTTTATAAAACATTATCTGACACTGCTATGCGTGCCTCTAAAACCTATTCATGGTTCCTGGTTGTAGCAAAGTCCTGTAGCAGACATCATCTCGTGCTGTCATAATTACTCATTGCTGTGACTGAACTCCTTATTTGGTCTTGAGCTCTCTGAGGTGGGAGACCATGTTGTGATGACTACTACTGCCCTTCCAACTCCCAGCAGAGTCCCTGGTCTGTCCAGGGAGCTAACATAAATTGAAGGATGGGGCACTGCCCAAACATTTTCATCTGCTGATACATTCAACTACAGTAGATAAAAAGAAACAGGGTAGAGAAAAAGATTATTTCTCTTTCAAATCAGTGAAATCAAGTCATTGCTCTATTATAGCTTAGGCAATTATATAACCTCTCAGAAACTTAGATTCTCAATCTATAAAATGATATTAGGATAAAATGAAATGATAAACATTATGTGTCCACTATAATATACTACCTGGCACCTATCAAGAAGGTGCTCAACAAACAGCAACTAATTATTATGCCAGGGTGAAATGCACAACAGATTAATATTGACTTGTGATGTATAGTTTTCACACACATCAAACATCAAAATGATCTATTTTAGTGTTCTCCACTAAATACATCTGTCTCTAGCTGTACTTCCAATACAGTAGCTACTATAGTTATAGCTGATTCTTGAAATGTGGTTATATGACTGAGGAATTGATTTTTACATTTTAATTAATTTAAACTTAACTAGCTCCATCAGACCAGCGGAGTGAGTGAGTGACTGTACTGTACAAATGCAGACCTATTTCAACCCTGAGATGAGAGGATCCCTGTTATGTTCCTGTCTTTGCTCCTTTTGCCCAAGTCAGTCATGTTACAAGGATCCAGGTGTCAATGTTTATTAGGTCTTTGTCTTCATTTGTTCATCCAATACTGCCCATTTGGATTGAAAACATCAGACCTGAGTGTCTGAAGTTCCTGCTCCTATGAACATTAACTCTGAGGGTAGTAGAAAGGGCTTCACTTATGTGAAGTAAGACTTTCTGTCCAAAAAGACTTAACCCCAGAAGTACAAGAAGATTATATGACAGCTCCATGCACAATATCTTCCAATAAGCACCTCTAAACTGTGCATCTTTACAAAAGTAATACAGCACAGCTCTTCTGTTATGTGTATGTATTAATGTGCTTTCTCTGAATCCTTTATAAAACTGCATTCACTGAGAGTAGAAACAGTCTTACTACATGCTTTCTTGTACATCAGAGTGTCCACATTAAACAAATGACTCTTGGAAAGAAATGAATATTACCAAACACAGAAAGACAGATTACAGTGACAAGTACACATGATTTGGGACCAAACAGCAGCACTGTGCTCTAAATCACAACTCTGCCACTACATTCTGTGAGATCTGAAAAAATCATTTGAACCTCCATCTGAAAAGCAATGGTAATATGAGTTAAAACTCCTATTTGTAATAATTGAATGAGGAAAAAAGATGTATAAATATTAGTGCAAATGATATAATTGAGAAAGTTATAAAAATAACATTTTAATTTCCACCTCCCATATAATTCTAGAAAAGAATGTCCTATAAATATGAAGAACACTATACATATGTCTTACCAATTTAGGTAAATGTCTATAAAGATCAATTTTAAACTAATTACAAGGACGGTTACAATTCCTTTTGTAAACTCCAATAAAAAGACTCACTAGTTCATTACAGTCATTACCTTAGTGTATAGCCTTTAGCAGGCACTAAGGAGAAGTAATAGTGATGTTTGTTTTATACTAGTTATACCACATGTGTTATATGGACAAGGTCAGTGGCCCTTTACACCATTTGTTAATTCATACCAGCCCACTTCAGTTCTGTGCTTGTCAGCTCTCAGAGTACTCACACCCACATTCCTAATGCTATCTTCAGAGCAACTCCAAGATCAACTGAGAATTTAATTATTTCCATTTTTCAGAAAGTTAAAGTAATAATAGAGTCAGTAAGTAAAGCCGTTCAGTCACTTGTTCTAAGTCTAGAACACTTGTCATTATACTCAAGGAATTTCCCAGTGTTTCACATTTCCAAAACAAAACCCAGATTTTGTTCATGTGCTCTCACAAAAATAATTTTAATATAACATGATGTATTGCACTGCACCTGTATTTTATATGTGTGTGCATGTAAACAATTCAATATTAATTATTATTAATGTATAATGTAGTAATTTTTTTAAAAGTTCTCATCCACACTCACTCAGTAGATCTTTGCAATATTCTACAAAGCAGTACGCCACATAGTACAATCCCCATTTATAGATAAGGAAGTTGGGCTAGGAAGATCTGACTGTTTTTCAGGATGGAAAAAATGATCTATGTTTCTGGGCTGTGGGTATAGGTCTACTTTCAACCAGCTGAGTAACTTCAGGTAAATACCCAACCTCTCTGGACCTGATCTTCCTTCCACAAAAAATGAAAGCCTTGGAGTTATACACAGATACCACCTAGCTGTTATAGTTCTATTATTCTGCCACTTGCTAACAAGAAGCATCTCTGAGACGGACCCCAGATGGTAAAGTCCTTGCTGGGTCTTTGTTCTCTCACATATTACAAAGCCTCTTCTGACATCTCCACAATTGTTTCTCCACAATTGAAAAATTGGACCTAATTAAGGAGTTCATTCTATGTGTTTGTTTGTTTATCTTGAGAGAGCACTAAGCCCTGTTTATGCCCTGTTTATTCTTTGATCTCTTGCTATGCCCAGCCAGTAAAAACATTCTTCTAAAAGAAGAGCCAGCTGAGACAGCCTGTGCAGGCACAGGGGTCCAGGGAGCAGGGTGTGTCCTCACACGACCTTTCTCACTGTGCTGTCACACTTCACTTTGGGGACAGAAGATGCTTGTTCCTTTGGGCGAATTTTGATGACCTTTTCACCTTCAGTTTTTAAAGAAATAGTACAAAACCCAAGGTTGGTAGAAAAATGTAGCCAGGTCTCCAGAAGGGTCACAATTAGTTTAAAGTAGTTTTAAGTGACCTGACCAAGAGCCCTTCCGTGCTGAAGAAAGGGGCAAGTCTGGAAGAGGTCAGAGCTGAAAACGCTTAGTGAAAGGCAGGGACACAGGTGCACAAATCCACACACAGCCCCTCCGTTGGCACAGAGAAACCTCTTCCTACATCCTTGCTGCAGAGCCAGAGAAATAAGCAACCTGACCTCCTGAAGAGTCTTTGGAGCCTGGCAGTAACCTGAGCTGCTCCAGGTTATTTTTGCTGGTGGCTAGTGGTTCTTAAAGGGACTGTGTTCTAAGTACACATGTCCAGACCTGAGATGCCAATCAATGACATGGCAGATGCGATACACCCAACTTCATGAAATGCAGTCCATGAAAGCTTACAACAGATAAATGAGAATATGTGTGAGTGCATATTTTAGTACCTTTTCAAAAAGATCAATCACACATCCTGCGATGATATAACATCATTGGTTTAAGACTTGGGAATGCTGAATAGCAAAAAACTCTGTTGGTTTAAAATGTAAAAAGTGTCAGCCTGCTACTTAAGTAGGGAGTGAGGAGTAGGGATTAGAGGCTGAGGTGGTGCCAGGATCCAGTTCTACAGTTGTCATTCCACTGAAATGCTTGCTACCATCGTGAGAAGTGTAATTATTTCATTGTGAGGGGAAAGGAAAGGAAAAGTAGAGCTCGGAGAGGCTTTGTAACACACCCCAAAGGTACATGATGGGTAAATGCAGGCCTCTTCCAACCCTCTTGATGAGAGTGATGACAACTCCAAAAGCAAATACTCCATTCCTCAAACAATCAGTCCTTTCATTCTCTACCCCACATCCCTACATTGGCCATGGAGGAACAAGAATAATCCAGTAACAAGAGAAGTGAGATCTGGAGCCATAAATCCCCAGGTTCATAAGCCAGTTCCACCACAAACCTGCTGGGTGACCTTGGTTGAGCTAGTTACTCTCTCTGAGATTCAGGGGGATAACAATGGTACCCTACTGCATCAGGTCGTTTTAAAGATTAAAGGAGATCATCACACATGTAATATACTTGGACCAGGGCTGGCACAAACAGATGTTATTATCAGGTATATTAGTATCTCTTTTCTGCAGCTATGTAAATCAATATGACAATGTAGAATCACAAGAAAAATCATGTCACAGCTAGTTGCTGAGCCAGCACCTTAACAGATATCATGTGCAGCGCTCGCAACTTTACCAGGCAAGCGACTGAACTCCTCTTTGCAGATGAGGGAATGGAACCACAGGGGTCTACTAACTTGCCCAAATTACAACTAGAAAGTGACAGAACAGAGACCTTAACTCAGGACTGACTTTGAAGGCTGTACTTCTCCTCAATTGAGAAACAGTTTGAGAATGCCTCAGGGAGCTTCGGGAACAACATTCAGGTTCAGTTTTATTCCACACTGGTTAATTGTGCCCTTAGGTCAGCCCCATGACCCCTCCAACTCTATTTCACCTGCCAAGTTTGAATATATATTTTTTTAATTTTGGTCTAATCTCTGCTGCAAGTTCACCATCCATTATCAAGTCAGAGGTAATTCTAAGAGAATTATGAGGTTTTCTGTAGTCCTGGTAAACCCCCACTACTCTGAGTATTCACTTCTGAGCCACAGGTCTTCAGAAATCCTTAACACTATATTAGACTTGGTGGGTGAGTCTGTGCTTGGCATAAGCTCTATAATATACAAATCATGATAAACCTTTATAAATGCATAACATAGTTCAGAAAGCATCCTCACAAACATGACTCGTTAATTTTCCTGACAATTTAGCAAGACGACTATGAGACTGTTTCTCACGTGAAGAAACTAGACACAGATTAAGTCCACTGCCTGGAATCACATAACTAGTAAATTGTAGTTATCCACTGAATACCCAGACATTCTCATATCTATGTTCCATCCATTTTATTACATGTAGCTCTGGAAAAATATCAACATTTTCTTTTGTGTTCTGCTACACTGTTATATATTGAACCATGATTTATTATTAACATCACTTTCTGTGCGACAGGAACTATCTTTCACTTGTCTTAAAAATACAGTTTCTATGAACTTCTCTGCTATTTTCCAGCATAACATGAGTTCTAGGCATTAAAAAAAAAAAATCAAGTCCATAATGTAATTTCTCAAAGCTTGGGTGTTCAAAAGGACAGACTTCGTGTTTTTCTCTTCATGTTGTCACCTGGGCACCGTGCTGCACCAAGGAATAGGTGTTGAATGACTTTTATTATCTAAAGCTCAAGAAAATTATAACTTCCTAACACTGCACATACATATATTCCTATTTGAATCATTGTTTTTACTGTAAGTACTTTTAACAGAAGTTGTGCACCAGGATAACATTTATTAAGCATCCACAATGCGCTTTAACACTGCTCCAAACACTTTACACTTACTAATTTGTTCTGAGCAACAGTACTGTGACTAGAGACTATTACTATCGTTATTTTATGGATGAAGAATCTGAATCAAGTTCACTCATCCAAGAGTAAGGAGCTAGTGAGTGGCAGAGCAGTAATTTGAACCCAGGGACTCTCTTGTACAGAGTGGGTGCTCTTAAACATTCTTCCACACTGTCCCCATCGGTTAAATGCCAGACACTGACCTCCAACTTCATTTACTCTCCGAAACAACCCCAGGAGGAAAAGGAGAATCTTAGAAGCTGAGGACTGCCTTAATCATTCCCTGTCTTGATTTGATATTCAAGAGAAAAATAAAATAATTTAATATAATTGTTTATAACAGTCCTGCTCAATGACCAAAGCTTATGAAAAGTAGCACATCTGTCACATGACAACTTAAAAGGTTGCTGGAAAAGTAAAACTTACACTGTAGCCATATTTTAATACTTGAAGTTTGATTTTACAACCAATTTACCTCTTCATGGGCAGTACCTTTGTTTTTTTTATGTAATCTGCACTTTATATTGTTTTTCGTTTATTCAATTTTCATTCCTAAAATCATCGAGATTCTACCTAGCATCCATTCAAATTTACCTTTTTATAGTGCAGAAGTCTGTAGATACTTAAATTCTTTCTTTTTCCTTGCCTCCTTCAATCTCACTTTCTCATTTTTATTTTCTAGTTTCCCTCTCTTGCAACTGTGTTTCTTGAACAAAAGGATGTAGGGTGGTGCCTAACACCACAGCAATCTTACAAAACTTGAAGCCCCTAGTAGGCTTCACAAAGCTCACTGTGGGGCAACTTATATCATTGTCTTCAGGGCTGAACCCCCAGATACACGTTTTTCACCAAGTTGCCAGGTAGATTCTCTACATGCTGAGATAAATCATAGGACTGTCAATCTGGTAATTGCTATAGTTGGTTCTTCTATGAATACCCTTTTCATTTAGCAATGAGGACATGCTGGTGTTGTCAAAAATAAACTTATTCTCTAGACTTCTGTGGAGAATGTCACATAAAATGGTATGTTCTATGCACTAAATTTAAAGATTTTTAAGACACTGTATTTCAATGTCTAGTGTTGAGGAAATACAACCAGAGAATAGGGAGTAGATCAAATGAGAACTCCACATGAAGCAGACCTACCCACTTCAGCTGTGGTTACCAAAGCAACAGATTACTACCTTCAGTGTTTTATTTTGGTGTTCAAACTGACCATTTGGGTCCCTCCATTAACCTTCATTACCCAAAACTACTTTATTGAACCAACTAATGGCTGATAATACAGAAAAATGCTCAACTCTTCATTTAATAAAGACATTCCTTATTAATAAACATAGGAGATAAGCTAAGGCTTAAAATGTGACCATTCTGAGAGGTTATTTGCTTCAATGCTTGATTATTTTCCATAAACCCTAACAGACAATTCCAATTACTGAGGTGAATATGACAGACTAAAAAGGTCCATTTTGTCACATCACCTAACCAGTCACCCTCATATTCCAGTAGGCGTTCTGCAACCTCACCAAGTCAGCTAGCTTCTCAACTCCTGCCCTCCAAAAGCTCTGCTCTTCCTCCTTTTCATCCCACTTTCCTCCTCCCTCTTCCTCCTCCTTCCATTCTTTCCTCCCCCACCCTGTCCCTCTCCCTCTCCCTCTCCCTCTGCTCCTCCTCCTCCTCCCTCCAGGGTTCTCCCACCCTTCTGTCTGGATCCCACAGGAAACTACTTCACCCTTTCTCTTGCCAGCATCCCTACTCATCTGTCATCTAGGTTTTCAAATCAGAGAAATGTAAGTTACAACCTAAAAATCACCCCAAGTTTAAAACATCACTCTTTCGATTCCTGTAAACAGGTAAAATTAAGATATATGGTTTTGCCGGGCGTGGTAGCGCACACCTTTAATCCCAGCACTCGGGAGGCTGAGGTAGGAGGAGCATTGTGAGTTCGAGGCCGGCTTGGGCTACAACTCGAGTGCAAGGCCAACCTGAGCTACATAGTGCAACCCTGCCTCAAAAAACCAGGGCCGGGAGTTTCACTCAGTGCCTTAAGCGTCTGCCCTGGCAGGCGCGAGGTTGTGAGTTCAATCCCCGGTGCCGCAAAAAAAAAAAAAAAAAAAAAAAAAAAAGATATATGGTTTTAAAAGTTATAGTGGTAGTTACTCTTGGGTTCTACTGTGATTAGAAAAAGGAGCGCTCATAATGTTCTGGCTTCTGAGAGATCTGCACTTCAGTTTATAGAAGTTCATCAAACTGTCTACCTCCATTTCTGTGGGTATGCCATATTAAACACAAAAAATAACCTGGATACATATTTGCCCCTGATCCTCCACTTATTCAAAACATTCTTGATTTCTTTCTCTGTCTCATCCTGTAGACTCTAGAAATCTTGAAGTTAAGACTAAGTCTTTTTTTAGCCAGGCATGGTGGCACACACCTGTAATCCCAGCACTTGGGAGGCTGAGGCAAGAGGGCAAGAGGATCGTTGCAAGTTCGAAACCAGCCTGGATTACAAAGTGAGTTCAAGGCCAGCCTGACCTGCATAGCAAGACCCTGCATCCAAAAGGCCAAAAAAAAAAAAAACAAAAACAAAAAAAAACCTCTGTCTTTTTTATCTTGGATTTCCTACTTCCTGAGCAAAGACTAGAAAACACCTATTCTCAGTATATGATTCTGAATGAATGAATGAATGTATGGTCTCAATCCCACTAATTCCATAGTCATTTATAGTCTTGACTCTGAAGTCTCCACTTTTAGCCTCTCCATTCTCCAGGTCTTGACATTAGCCTAAAGAGTCTTCCTGTGATAATAATCTGTCCTTTCAAGTTGAGAACTGGCTTTCAGTCAGGAGCTTTAGGTAGATTTTATCTTTCACCTATCCCAAACAACCTGCAAGTCAGTAATCATTACTCATACTTTACAGACCAGGAAACCAAGGATCCCAGTGATTAAGTAACTAACATACATACAAATACACTGGTGAAAAGTTGAAGAAATCAAATTGAAACTCAGGTCTTTCCTATCTCAAAGTCAGAGATCTTTCCACAGACCACACTCATGACCATAGGTTTAAAAATGTAGGTCACTGCTTCTCTCAAAAGACTTGTTCATCTTCCTTATCTGAACCACATCTGCACTGTCCACCTTGTCACCTGAGTGCCGTCCTTGCCTTCTTTCTCCCTCACCCATCACATCAACTTAGTCGCTCAGCAGTGTTAACCAAGTGTGAAAATTCATCCTGTACACATTACTCTCAAAACCATGGTATTAATCCAGGGCTTTATTTTATTTTTCTTTTGACAAAGATTGTAACCGTCTGCACATCATGTCTCCTGAATCCAAGCTTAGCTTCCTCTAATTCATTCTCATGATGCTTCCATCAATACCTTTGTAAGATGCAAATCTGAACATGTTTTTCCTCGTTCCAAACAGGACAGAGGTCAAACACACCAGTAAGGCATATCTTGCTTGACCTGATCCTTCCTCTTCTGCCTGCCCTGCAACTCAGCCATGTGTTGATCCGCTGCTCATGAAAGCATCTATGGGGTCTGCATAGGGCTTTCTCTTCCTGGAATACCCTTCCCCCTTGCAAGATGCAACTTAAGCATGTATTTCTCTGTCAAGCCCCTCTGGCAAGGCTGGGACACTGCTTTCATATCACAGCTGAGCTTAAGAATGTCCTTCTCAGAGACCCCACTTCACAATGTACTGGGATCTTTTGCAGTGTGCAGTCTTTACTTCATGTTAGCTCTCAGGGGCAGCCTATACTTTTTCACATGCCCAGACCAGTACACAACAGTAGGTCAAAAATACCTGAACGAGTGAATTAATAATGAAACCAATTAAACCTAACGGCACATAATTTATTTTTTAAATAAATTCCCAAGAGAATGGTCCAAGCAGAAACAGGGGAACAGGAGTAGACTGGACTAGGTTATTTATCTTTGTGAACTCTATTAGAATAGCTCAAAGCATGAGATGAGATGAAAATATTATTTCACTATGCTGTAAATGTCCTCTGGGACACCATATTTATTTTCTCTCTCTCTCTCTCTCTCTCTCTCTCTCTCTCTCTCTCTCTCTCATCCCCCTCTGTCCCTCGATCTCTTCACCTCTCTTCATCTGTCTCTGTCTCTCTCTCTCACTGTCTGTCTGTCTGTCTGTCTGTCTCTCTCTCTCTCTGTCTGTCTCTCTGTGTCCGTCTCTCCTTCTCTCTCTCACCTCACATCAGCCATCTCCTTCTGCCACTAGAGCCATTTGAGATGCTGGGCAGGAATGAAATATTGGAGCACAAGGACTATCTGCATTGAATAGGATGTTTTTTTGCATTTCTAATTCTTAAACCTAGTAGAGACAATCATTATTAGTCAACCTCAAGTTTTACAAGGAAGAAAAATGGTATAAAATTTATTAAAGATTAGTCTCAGAATAACTAGGAAAGCACAAAGCAGTCCATTTATCTCCTGGATCCATTAACATGGAACATAATAAAAATAAACATTTTTCAGATTATTCTATGACTTCTAAGATGCAGGACAGAAACATGGACATGTAAAGAGCTGAGTAGTGATATAGTCTCTTCTGAATGAAGACGCTAAGGAAAGGATCAGACGGCTGCTGGGGTTGAGTATGGCTGCGAAGTATTAGTAAGAGGGGAAACTTGATGTTTGAGAGTAGAGGGAGAAGCTGGGAAAGGATGGGTAGGAGTCCTTCATTCACTAATCACTCCACAGCACTTTGGCAAAAGGCAGGACAGTGGGTGACCTATAGCACAGTCCTCTTCCCACTGAGGAAGAAGTATACCAGAGTGGTCACCAGCCCCTACTGGCCACAGCTTCACAGCTCTCCCCAGAGTGAAACTGTGGAAAGTAGGGGTCAAACATCCCCCAGAAACACCCAAAAAATCACCAACTACGTTGAATTCCCAAGAATCAGGCCAGGGGGATGCACTTTGCCCTCAGTAGCATCCCTGAACCGCCTTTCCTACTTCCTTGCGGGAGAGAGCAGGGCAGTGAGGCAGCTCATGTGAAAGACAGGGCAGCTGATGTGAGCTCTTATCAGGCCTCCTCGCACAAAGGCCTGATTATAACACATGGATAAAAACGCATGGGCAAGACCTAGAGGGTTGGGTTCCCCCACCCAAACTCACTTTCCACCCCATGCTTTGAATGCATTTGTGTATACACACCCACTGTCAGACTCTGTTCTTCATGTTGCCATGGAGCAGAAACCTCCGTAGCTTAGCAGGAAGGATCACACGCAGCTTTAGACTTCTTCTAATAGCAGAGGTAAGAACCACCGCATAATATTAGCTCCACTGGAATCTCATATTTGCAGTTGTATTCATGTTCTTTTTTTTTTTTATCAGTACATTTCAGATACCCATAATGATAACATTCATCATAGGGAATATGCACCTGTACTTGATATATCTTGCTTCTTGTTTGTTTCCTATTCCCCTCCCTCCCTTTCCTTCAATCCGTCTTCCCCTGCTTATTTATAAAAGCTTTGTTTCCACATTTTCCTTCTATTCTCTTTTTTTTTCTTGTTCTGCATGAACTCTATTGGGGGTTTTTGTTTGTTTGATTTTAACTGACTCCTTGTAAGGGTCCCACGGTGGAAGCTGCCAGAAGACGATGTTTTATTTCATAACACACATAGGCCAGAACTTGAGACCATGCATCATCTGTGAGGTTCTCCTGTGCCTGCTCTTTCTAATAGAGTGTTTATGACCTTATCACACTAGGGGAGTTTATGAGAAGTGCAAAATATAAATCAATTCATATTTACTAAGTATACTGTAAAACACATAAAACATCTCCTAACCAGTGTCTGCTTTCTCTGATATGATAAATCCAAATATTAGTTTTACTCCGATAATTATTTTTCAAACAGGCTTCAAAAATCAAACTGATCTCCAGACTGTATTAGCAAATACTGTGTAGATATACCTGTATAAGTTCTTCTTGGATCTCATTTCAAAGCTCACCTACTACCCAACTGTTTGGAACAAAATAAAAGGAGCTAAAAAAGGAAGGAAAGGAATTTACTAGCACAAACTCACTATCACACAGCCTCTCCCTTTGGACTTTGCAACTTCTAAGAAAATCATTTATTTGACTTCTGCAAAAAACAAATGAAAAAGAATTAAAGAAAATGATACCGATTTCCTACCTGGAAATCAGTTCTTAGTAAAAGACACGCGTTCTCATACTCTTTGAGACACAGTTTCTCAGCAATCTGCTGACAAGAAGTTTTGTAGTATGACTTCCCCTCCCATAGTGCATGCATTAAAATATAACTATGAAAATGGCCTACAGCCACAACATTGAATCTATCAGTTTGAAATATGATAGTATGAACGTGTGGAGGAGGGAGAGGCAAACAGGTAGGTGATACATGCTGTACCAAACTCCAAGAAATACAAGAGTGATCCACAGAGTACAATTTTTTAAATTACAGAAGAGTTTCTGAACAGTTAAATGAGTGGCATGGCACTGGATGATAGCCCCAAAATAAAATAAATATCCACGAGTCCGTACTGAAATCCATTAATGATTGAATAATACTCCCTCCTTTTGAGAGATAAATCATAATTATTCTGCCCTTACGAAGAGAATACAAAAAGAATAGAATACAGAAAGAGAAAAGTGGTAACTTCACAGGCTCAGGCAGACTCTTCTTCAGCAAGTGACCAAGGTAAGTCACCAGTGTTGATGTGAGCTTTCCCACAAAAGAATGCAATGAAATGGGGTCCTCGCCCTCATGGTATTCTGCACCAAGTTGACAGTTGCAGTCTACAAAATTCTTTGTCAGTGCGCTTCAAAACTGTTAACCCTAAACGGCATGAGAGGACTATATAATGATACACTATATTATGCTATTATATGTCACATTACCCTTTTTAGCATAGTAAATATTTTTAAAGTGGGCAGTTAATTAATACCCAATGTACCTCTCAGACAAACCAAGTTGTTTAAATCTGCTAAGTGATCTTCTTCAATAGTAATTCTATTTTTATAATAATTTTTCTTCTTTGATTTTACTACTTCCAGAACACCTCTATGACAGTTAACCTTTCTTTGTTTCTATTTGATTATTTGGTTGATTTGGTTTGGTTTGTGTTTTTTGAAACAGGGTCTCACTACATAGTTCAGGCTGGCCTGGAACTCATAGGGACCCTCCTGCCCCAGTCTCCTAGTGCTAAGATTATAGACACGCACCACCCAGGCTCTGAAGAAATTATTGCTGATGTTCATAGCAGAATCTGCTGGTAGGAAGTGGGTCCCAGTTGGAGAAGGTGTGTCACTGGAGGTTTGCCTGTGGAGGTTAAAACTCTCTCAGGCCCTCTTCCCTTTTCATGAAGTGAGCAGCTTTACTCTACCATACCCTTATGCCATATTTCTGCCTTGGATCCAGCCAACCATGGACTGAAACCTCTGAGACCATAAGCCAAGTTAAAACTCTCCTGCTTTAAACTATAGGTATCAGATATTTTGTCACAGCAACAGGAAAGCTGACCAATAAAACCTCAGAGTACCACCTACAAATGTTGTGCACTTTAGTATTTTTCTTACTGCAAACAGCATAAATGTTTTTATAATGACTAGCAACAAGCGCCTGTTACTGATGATTCTGGAAACTAGTTAAGTAGATTTACTCCCTACTTCAGTGGTACAATCATGCCCTTCGGAGCAACCAGGCAAGATGCCCCATGCTGCTGGTGGACAGGCATTCCCCAGGCTCTTAGCTGAGTGCCAGCAACCACAGGCGCCCACAAGACAGGTGGAGAACTGATGAATACAATTATAAAAATCTGCACTGAAACAGGATGTTGGAGAGGGCCAGAGGGGGCAGAATATCTCATCTACCAAATTACTAAAGTACTTTGGAATTCCTAATAGAGCCCACTTGTTGCAAAACTAAGAACAGTGTAGTGATAGACTTTTTTTCTCCAGTGTTTTCCTCTTAATTATAAATGATTTAAGGAATTACCACTGTACAACACATCATCCAGACACAGGATTTAAAACACTGGGCTTGCTGACCCATTACCATTGTACTCCAACAGATGTGATCATCCACTGAAGACACTTCAGACAATGATTAAAAACAAACACTTGTCAAGTGAGAAAGTACGTTTTCAATAGATCTGCCCTTTCATTTGAATGAATTCAGACTTTAAACCACTATTTTTGCTCTCATCTATGTCACTTGGTAACAACAACAATACGAACCATTTACAGGCTCAAGAGCTTTCCTGTCAAGATTAAATGCAAGAAATTGTGAAATAAAATGTAGGACTTCACTTACATACAATGTCAACCAGAGGCTTCACTTCTATAGACTCTCAATACTCAGAGTAAATGGTGCAAGTATCTTCCATTCATACACACACTGATTCTGATACCTAGTGTGTCAAGGTTAATGAAACAAAACAAAAATGTGAAATCAGTACTATGGCGGTACTCTTTGGACTCATTTTTAAGTAAAGTATTATCACAAACGATGCCTTCTTAGAGTCCACAATACTCATTTCTCTCATCGAACTCACTTTTCTCTCAATGATTGCTGAAACAAAACAAAATTTTTAAAAATACCCAGAACTGAAGCACACGTCAGTAGCAATTTGCTTCTTGTAAGGAATCTCTGAAGACCTCTTCCCTGGAAGCGTCCTAGCAGCGATCAGTCATTTCGCTGTATCTACAAGGAAACAGAATGCCAGGTGGCATTGCGGAATGAGGACGAGGGCCAGGGCCGAGCAAGGCGTAGCAAGCTCTCTCGCTGCAGACTAAATATAAATATGAATCTCTATATTATATATTAATACAAAACTTGAACTTCTCCTAGTTTTTATAGACTTAGGAACTCAATGTGTTCTGATTTCCAGGTAGTATTTAATAAGTATCTACAAATGACATAGGAAATTACAGAGGTAAATTTGAGGACACGTTCTATTTTCTTTCCACCAATCATTCCCAAATACAGTTTACCCATCCTTGTAATGCACTTCTCTTTAAAAATTTATTTCTATAAACATAGTATTAACATTTTGAAAACAATGCTAGAGAAAAAAGTTATTGTGCTGCATATACTATAATTATATTACATATTTCCCTAGAAATCTGTTGCTTACACTGAACTATAGAAGACCAAACTTGAAAAGGCATATAAAGCCTAACTGCATGTGGACATTAGTTCACATACTCTTCAGAAATGAAAATCGGGCAACCCAATGTGATTGGTTTCATGATGGGAGTGAAAGACTAATGGCTCTTCATAAAATCTCAAAAGAAAAAGAAAGGAACACATGAAAACACCTCTACCAATACTGAGGTTTGAAAGCATAAAAGAATACTTTATTATCTATTACTTTTCATCCATCCCAAAATTCATTCTCAACCTTTCTAAGTGAATTAGACAGTCAATTTAGTATCTGCACACTATTATTTATCAGTTAGGTAACCATGGGCAACCCACCTTTTTGTATCTACTGGCCTGTAATAACAGTAGGCTGACAGGTTGTAAGCATACAAGAAGCATGACTTCTCTCCCTCTATGATTTATTAAAACCAAGTTAATCATGTTTTCTCAATAACTGTTTAGATGATTTTGACTGGTCACTTATTTTGTAATATTTTATACTAAAATTTATCTTCTAAAGCCATTTAAAGAAAAGCAATCTTCCATTAGCTTTTTAAATTTTCTCTCCCGTCTATGAAATACTGGAAGATATGTTGAACTCCCATCTCTAAATCAGACATGACAAGTATATTGATTAACTATCAATAAGCTAAATATCAGGTAACTTAGGTTATTTAAAAAGAATTATTTAAAAACACTGATTAAACTAATAAAAAGAAAATATTGAAATACATTATAATTTCTAAAAGTATCTTCAATTTAGTCTCCCTTCTGAGCCTCAGAAGGAGGAAACCAACAACAAAGCATAATTCATATAATAAATAAGGCCCTGCTAAAATGATTTTTACAAATGACCAGAGATTTGAAACCACATTTTTAAAATCATTATTACTACTTAAATTTAAATCAAATTAGTGTACTAAATGCTCAACAACACGTGGAAAGTCATGCCTTAAATTGTTAACAACACATGAAAAAAATTGACTTCCAAGCACAGAATATTTTTAAAGATATTTTAAAGATATATATACTCTGTATTATACACACACACATATAAAATAGGAGGAGGGGAGTTACTGGGGATTGAACCCAGAGCCTCTGTACTGAGCTTCATCCCTAGCCCCACCTCCTTTTTTAAACACAGGGTCTCTCTCCCTAAATCACTGAGCTGCCCAGGCTCGGCTTGAGCTTACATTGCAATCCTTCTGCCCTCCCTACTAGGATTACAGGCATGTGCCACCACATCCAGCTTGAATGCAGTTCTTAATATACTACAGAGATTCACTGTACTCAGAAGTTTTGAATATAGTTTTCATCTACTATTTAAACTCTCAGTCCGTAAATCTACATTTAACCTTTAAATATTCTGTGATTAGACTCTCTAAATATTACAGGTAAAAACTGATGATTAATTCCTCTGCTGCTTGGCCACCATGATTATAGAATATACCATTCAAAAAGAATCCAATTCAGCTGACAACAGACCAAAAAGCAATGAGACTACTAATAATTATAGGAGCTTATTAATGATAGTCAGAGAACCACTCTATCTTTATGGTGGCAACTTTTAAATACTTTGAAGATGTTCATGGAAAACAAATCAGAAACCAGCTAAATTTTTAGACTTAAAAATAACAAACAAAAATTTAAATCACACTGAGAAATGAAGCTAAGTATAAATAGCAATAATTAATGTTTAGGATACATAAAGAATTCACAGAAATATATTTTTCAATAATGGTTAGTAAATAAATTAGAAAATACATGACAAGTCAATTCAGAAGAACAAATAATAAAGCAAACACTAATTTTTTTAAGTACACAAACCAAAACAGTGAAAGTTTTTCCTTTGCTGCAGTTTTGATAAAAAAATGGAAAATGATCTAAAAATAGAGACCATGTATAACAAAAAATATTCATGCCCTTTGACAAACAATCCCACAGGAAAAAATGAATATTCAGCTATAAGGGGATTTTTTAGTAAACTGTTAGCACTACACTGGATCAAAATTATCCAGCCATTAAAATTAAAATATGGAAATTGGAAAAATGGAAATGTTTATGATAGGAAGATTTTGAAAATAATAATTATATCAAAATCATGATCAAACTACTTCAAATACTTGTATCAGACCAAACACCAGAGTATACAAGAAAAAAGTTTAAAACAAATTGATACATTGCACAAGGTGAGGGTATAGTTCTGTCTTTCTCTATTTCTGGTACAATATTGCTTGTGTGATAAATTAAAAACTTGACAAGAACAAATGAGTTACAGTAATCTCATCAGCTCCAAAATAAAAATCTCCCCAATGCATCACCCTATACCTACCATTAAGTGGTGATTGTCCATGGGAGAATTCATCAATGGCCAAACCTCCAAAACTAAAGCAAGACTCAAATGTTACACGAACAATCCACACATCTACATTCTCTGAGCCATTCCAAGACAAGGTTTTTTAAAACCTTACTGTAAAACGTGAGGTAGAGGATTCTTCAGTTTATATCCTTTTAACTGTACCACCTCCCTTATTTCTATGGGAGCTCAGTATGCACTACCAAATCATGTTGTTTGAATACAGGCAGTTCTCAACTTACAAACACCTGACGAAAACCAAAAATAAAACCAACTGCTGCTGTCCCAGGGTTGTCGCTTCCTAACATCACCAGACATCTTGCTGTCGCCCCTGGAGAGAATCAGCTGTTGTGAAGAAATCTTAAACTTTTTGGAGAACTTGAGAGGAGAAAGATCAAAGCAGTAAAAGCAGGACTGAATAAGGAAACCAAGCTGAGCTGAGTTGGTTTCCTCAATAGTACTCAATAGCCTTGAATGAATTAATAATTAATGAATTTCCATGTTTCCCCCTGCAATTTGAGTCTCATTACTTTACCCCTCTCCTGCTCCAATGGCCTATTAACAAGCCTCTTTCTTTGGCTCCTCATTTGTGGAGTTGGCGTCAGAACTCAAAATCAAAGAGCTGTGATCAACAAGCTTACACTGGACAGATCACTGGGGAGAGTCTGGGTCAAGGATCAATCCCAAAAGATCTATCTGCACAAGTGCAGGCAGACAGCACAGGACAGAGAGACAAGAAAAGACAGAAATGGTGGAAGTTTATTAATAAAATGCCAGATGAATAACCAGGAAAATGAGAATGTGATATACAAGCAGGGAATACAGTATCCAAGTGAGGATGTACTGACTCCCACAGAGTGCCAATTTGATGTGTTACTCTGACTTCTCCTGGAAGACCTTAAAGAATCAGAACCATGTGGAACATAACTGCAATCCAGTAACTTCTCAATTCATTTCACCCTATTTATTGCTAGCTAATCATCCATCTTCTGAAATTTCAGGTCACTCCTTGGCTTGGAATCATCTCGCTCAACTCCTCTTACCAATGGAATTAAGAAAATCAAACTCAGCAGGGCGTAAGGCCTTTTAGTTTCAACAAGTCAATGAAAGGGACGGAGTAACTTCACTCTTTTCATTCAAGATCCAGCACAATGGAGTTAGCGGTCCAGGCTGGACTGCACAGGATTCTCTAATCAGACCCCACATGTTTCTACCCTTTGGCCTTCATCACTGTTACTGTGCTGCATAAATACAAGGGCAATATCGACATCACAAGGAATGTGACAGGTGCCTCCGCAGTTTAGCAATAACCAACTTTCGAGCAGCCACATGTGGAGACCCTACTTTCCTCTGTAACATTTTCTTCACCAGGAAGGCCATCTCCCAACCCCGCCCGTGCTTCCAAAGATGCGAGCCATTCCTCAAGGCCCACGTCTGCCATAAAACCTTTCCTTCTTCCTGCAACTGATCTTAACCATCTCCTCTGAACTTTCGCTATATTTAGTTTATGTCTTTTTGCATCTTCTGTCTTGTTATGATGAGTTCATCATGCTTGTGTATTATTACCAACACTAGATTAAAAATGCAAGTGGCAGAAGAGTGACCTTTCCTCCTATACAGTTCCTAGTCCACTGCCAAAATCAAAGCAGGCACTGAAATCATTGTTGGCTGGAGTTCCTGACAAGGAAGGAAAGACAGATGATTCAGGAACTAGAAAAGTCTGATGCTTTAGTTTTAACTGAAATGGAACATAGCAATCTGACACTTACAGCAAATGTTGCTAATTTGGTGCCTTCGTGCCCAATGGATTGATAGTAACACTAAGTGGTAGGGCTTTATTATCAAGACATACCTTACCCTATTTCACAATTTTGCCTGACAAAATATTTACCTATGGGGAAAAAAATTTTCCTCTCATCTCTTCCTTCCTTCCCCTGAGAAAAATAAATTCCATGCTTTACACAACTAATTGAAACACAGATGTAAAGCAAAGTAAACAGTCACCTAGCACAGTTTAATTACAACATTAAAAATAATTTTTCAACCAGGCATGGAGGCATACACCTGTAGCCCTAGCAACTTGGGAGGCTAGGGCAGGAGGATCAGTTAAGCCCATGAGTTTGAGCCAGCCTGGGCAACACAGTGAGACACCATCTTCAAAAAATAAAAATAATTTATTTTTCAGTTAAAAGAAGTTTACTAAAGGGCAAGTTTAAAAATCACAAATCTGAAGTACTTTGAAAGCGGGTATGTAATTCCAGAGGTATCTAAACACGTTTGTTTGTTTTTACTATATGGAATGCTTGTGTCTGCATAGCATGAAATAGGCATTTTAATTAGAATGCATATTAAAATATCCATTTTTCTTGGGAGGCTGAGGCAGGAGGATTGCTGTACATGTGAGGCCAACCTGGGCTATGTAGTGAGTTCAAGGCAAGTCTGAACTACATAGTAAGCTCCCATCTCAAGAAAAAAATCTATTTTTAATAGATGTGCCATGCTCCAGGGAAACTCATGTTCAATTAAAGGGTGATTAGCCACATAAAATATGATTCAACATTCCCAGCACTCGGGAGGCTGAGGTAGGAGGAGCATTGTGAGTTCGAGGCCAGCTTGGGCTACAACGCGAGCGCAAGGCCGGCCTGAGCTACATAGTGTGACCCTGCCTCAAAAAACTAGCACTGGGAGTTTGGCTCAGTGGCTTAAGCGCCTGTCTGGCAGGCGTGAGGCTGTGAGTTTGATCCCCGGTGCCGGAAAAAAAAAAAAATATGATTCAACATTAGCTACACATCTTCAAATTTATATACACAGATTTTTGAAGACTTTAAAATATGCTGTTCATGTGGCCCTGGTATGCTGTACATTGGTTGATATTCAAAATACTAGTATGTGGCTACACATATGTGGCATTCCTAACCTAACATACAACCCATGGATTTTAAGACAACTTAGAAATGAAGAAGGCAGGGGAGAGTAGAGTACCTGGGAATGAACTATGTACTGAGCTCAATAAATAGACCCTCGCATACTAAACATCATTTGAGATTACATACATCTAAAACAAAAACAAACAAATATAAATCCTTGCCTCTCATTATCACGAACACAGGTAAAGGTAACAAACCTATTTGTTTGATTTACTAGAAAAACCTCACAGAAACTCTCCTGTCACATACTACATCAGCTCTGGGGATACAGCAGCGAATGGAGCAGGCATGGTCTCAGCCCTGCTGAACTTAAGAGTCTAAGCAGAGGGAACAACACATTAACTACTGTCCACCAGAGGATGCACTCAGGAACGCCCTCAAGCATCTGCTTATCCCTCTACTCTTCAGTACCCTCTGTCCCTGCTTACGGTTTTGTTCTGCTTTTTAAAATCCTGTTTCTCTGACTTTTGCACTTTACCTACAGTATTTTCCTTCTTCAATTAATTTGCAACCAATGAGCCATGCTTTCCCTGTGACACTGTTTCTATAAGCATTCCATACACTACCCTGATCTTTTCCAGATGATTAGGCTGAGGGTGTAGCTCACTAATATGGCACTATCTAGCAGGTGCCAGGGTCTGGGTTTAATCCACGACAATGCAAAATAAAATAAAATAAAATAGCCTGAGTCTAAATAACAACAAACAAGCTCTGAATGAAAACTAAATACGTGTTCCATATCATTGTAATATATATTTTTATGCATTATCCAATCTTTCTTTTTCATGTATAGTACATATTTTAGCATCCCATTGATCCCGGCATACATTCAAAAATTTAATATGAACAAATGTTTTGCCCACAAAATTCCCCACCTCTTCTGCAACTCCTTTCTTTAAATTTTTAAGCCTTCTTTTCCAAAGAAATATCCTTATTACCAGAAAAGTCTTCAATAACCAGAGTTCTTAGAAATGGTATCTTAGTATTATAGTCCACTATTTCTCAAAGAGCACCCCTGAGATCATCTGCATTAGAATCACCTAATTTGTTTTTGAAAATTCAGGTTTCCTGCATCCCATCTCAGACCTACTGAATCACATGTAGAGAGCCCAAGGATTTGAAGTTCTTTAAAGTACCCGGGCAGCCTAGTGTGCATGATACAGTTTGAAAACCACTGATCTAAATACACAAAAAGCACTCACTGAAGATGTCAGGCTGACCCCAGAAGACCCACATCCTCAAGTTAACTATCACAGTGCAAGGTTCATTCAGTGCCCCTTTCTGCAAAGCACTGGATAAAATGAAGTTTAAAAAGCTCTCGAAAAAATTAATTAATTAATTAATTAAATAAAAAGCTCTAGAAAACTTGAGGCATCTGTAGGTAAATGGATGCAACCTGAGAACATAATACTACGTGAAATAAGTCAGAAGTGCAAGCTCAAATATGGCATGGTATTTTTTATATGAGGGAAAAATATATATATGTATATATGTGTGTGTATATAAATACACACAGAGACACAAATACAGAGCAAATAGAAGATAGATAAATAGGCAGTAGGGAGAAGTTCAAATACTTCCTGGAACTACATTTTCTGGGTTTTTAAAAATATTTTGATATATATGCTAATTTGTTTCATTTATATTAACAATTTATCTTAGTTCATTGCAAAGAAAGTTTGTGTTATTATTTGCTTCTCTTTGTAAGTATCTTTGGTTTATGTGTTTTGCTCAATAACTACTTCAAAGATAACAATATACAATGTAATAACTATTGTTATCTTGGGTATCAAAATTTGTTGTATTTTTTCATGAATAAAAATAAATGCATAAAGTAAAAAATTTTTAAAAACCTTTAGAAAATAAAGTTTAAAGCCTATCTCTGCTTGGGACACTCCCACTCTAAACCAGAAGACACACTGAGATGCAGGGTCAAAAACAGAGCAACAAACCATTAGGACTCAAAACACAAGACTTCCAGCACAACACCGGGGAAGAATTGAAAGAGAGAGATTTTCTAGCAGGTCTTAAAGACATGTGGAGATTGCCAAAGGATATATGAGATCAAGGAAAGATATGTATAATCAGATCTCCTGGTACCACAGTCAACACAGAAGAAAAACAGAAATGCCCTGCAGGATTATAACAGAAGTATAGATATTGGTTTGGAAAAAACATCCTGAAAAGAAGTTTTTCTAAATATGCATAACCTTTTGAGGCAGAGAGTAGGTATTGTTATTCTGCCTACAGATCCCCAGTTTATAGATGAGGAAACTAACTAGCCCCTGAGGCCTTTGACCAAGTTCCTACAGTAGGGCAGAGGTGGTTCTTCCCTTCTATCAGGGACTCACATTTGCTCAGCCTGACAGCCCCAGTGTGGGGATCTTTCATTCATTACTTGTCCTTCAAAACAGTACACCATCCAAAACCATCACAGGTCTCCCTCCATCTGTTTCAAAAAGTCACAGGGGAATAAAGAGTATGCATGCGTAAAGGCGTGTATATCTGTGGTTGCTTGCACATTTGTGTGTGCAAGTGCATGTTTGCATGCATACATGTATGCATGAGGTGAGAGATCACTAATTTAACTGACTCTATGCTATTTCTGTGTTTTACTGTTTGCATGAATGATTCCATGATAGCACATATAAAAATTTATACTGAAAAGTAAGCCAATCAAAGTCTCAATGATTTGTGATCAAGAGAATCATGTACAATCTTCGTACTGGGTTAGCAAAACACATTTTGTCTATGTTTTCCAGTATGATAGCCACATGTGACTATTTAGGTTGAAGTTTTGCAGTTATCCCAGTCACATTTCAAGTAGCACTTACTGGCCAGCTTGGATATAGGATTTACCCGTCATTGCAGAGAGCCGTCTAGGGAGCAACATACTGGAACGTTATTCTTTCCAGAAACGTAACTACAGAACCCAATATATATAACCATTGTTAGTCATAAGTAGTTTTAAAGACATACTAACAACAGTAATCAAACTGCTGCCCCTTGCCCCTCTAAGAAATTCACATCTTCTAACTCACAAACCCCTTAACCCCTTCTATTTAGCCTGCCTCTCTTTCCATGGTTGTTTTTATCCTGGGTTCACTTCCATCTTCCCCTACAATAAGCTCTGTTAAGTGAGGCCATACTGGAGCACAGACTCCCAAACTAACACAGTATACTGCATATCATCCGTTTAAGGCACAGTCTTGATTAAAAGCCTATCAGGTAGAAGTCGGCTACGGTGGCGCACCCCTTTAATCCCAGCACTCGGGAGGCAGAGGCAGGAGGATCGTTGTGAGTTCGAGACCAGCATGGGCTACAAAGTGAGCTCAAGGTCAGCCTGAAATGTATAGTGAGACCCTGTCTCAAAAAAATTGGGCTGGAGATTTAGCTCAGCGGCCTAAGGGCCTGCCTGGCAGATGCAAAGTTGTGAGTTCATCCTTGGTACCAAAAAAAAAAAAAAGAAAGAAAGAAAGAAGGGAAGAGAGATTATCAGGTAGAACCCATTACTAATGGGAACACTCAGAGAATAAAAATGTAGATATAAAAGAAGAAAGAATGAAACTCTAAGGCACAATAATGTTTTGTGCTCCTCTTATAACAACTGCTTAAATGGAAATATTGCTTGCACTACAGGTTTAGAAAGAGAAAACAATCAAATTATTTTACAAGTGGGTATGAAAATGTACTTAGAGGACATAAATCAGAAAAGCACTGGGCTATTACCTGCACTACAGCACAGTCATCAGCAAGCACAAAAGACTGACCACTTAACCACTAGCACAGCTGACAAAACCAGCACTCGGTGACCTATGGGAACCAGACTGCTTAGCTTAGAATGAACTTTTCAATTCAATTCTTATTCAATTAGTTACAACTGCATTCTCACATCTCAAGATTCGGCCTCCAAACAAAAATTTCTAATTTCATTCTGACAAATGCTTGCAGACCACTCAAAAAGTAAATTTCCTTCACATTATCATTTGAATAGTTTCAAAGTATCTAAAATATGAACCACAGCTGATTTTTTTTTAATAGTATTGAAGGGAAAAGCCCATGTATCAAGACACACTAGATGGTCCTATGAAGACGGAAAATACTAAACAGGAAGAGAGAAATGATCATGGCTTACTGTTTATGTGGGCAATGTTAAAGCACCTTCCCATACTTCATTAAGGGTCTGGCACTTCCCACAGCCTGGGAAGCCAGAGACACCTACAGGGCCACCTTAGAGGAGAGGGAACTTCACAGGAAATGAAACCTAGCAATAGCACTGATGACAACTGAAAGATTCAAGATAAATCTTGGGGGTGGGGAGCAGAATGTGGACTCCAGAGGAAGTGAAACTTAAAAACAGGGCTGAAGATACTTCATTTTCCACAAGAAAAGTCACCCATTCTTGTCGCATCCTCATCTTCACCCCCATCACTCAGCTCAACATCATGACCCTTCTTCCCTGCTAACATTTAGGTCGATGACAGATGATAAACCAAAAGACCAACCCTGCAAAGTTCCAGATCAGACCTCTCACCAGTCACAACTTGCACACTGGTACATACTTCTCCCATCATGCCAGACCCACAAAACCTGGTCACACTAGACTCTCAACACATTAGCAGGCTCTTGATACATGGCAAAGAGGCCTGAGCCTGAAATGTGTTCGGAGTCTGCAGTCACAGCACGGGTGATGGGCACCATGGAGGAGCACTGGGCCCCGGCACCAGCCCCTTGGATGAAAATACGGGCTTCACTGTGGATCCATGCGTCACTGTGGGAACCCAGGTGTTATGGTTTACTTCTAGATGTCTCCCGAAAGCCTTGTGCGCTCACAGGTGGGACTTTGGGGAGGTTACTGGACCATGGGAGCATGATAGTCATCGGGGATTAGTTCACTGATGAGTTTATAGTTAATGTGACGCTGGGAGGTGAAGCCTGGTTGGAGGAGGTGGGTCACTGGGGGCGTGGCCTGGAAATCCTTCTCCCCTTCTTGATCTCTCCTGATTTCCACAGCCTTTCCATGAGCTACTTCCTTGCTGCAATGCCCCCCGTCATGCTGCCAGCAACTATGGACTAAAACCTCTGCAAACTGCCCTCTCCTCCTTTAATTTATGGGTATTGGGTACTGTGTCCCAGCAAGGAGAAAGTAACTAAGACACTAGGTGAGCTCTTTACCTTTTAGTCTTAGGCCTTCCTTGTGTATATTACTTTATTTTACTTCTTTTTTTTCAGTGCCAAGGATGGAACCCAAGGTCTCACATATGCTAAGTAAGCACTGTAGCACTGAGGCCCACCCCGAGTCCAGTAATTCCATTTTCTCATCTAACAACTACAGTTACTATATGCTGCTGAATTTAAGCTGTTCGCCAACTGAGCATTTTTTCATATTTTAATATTTATGAAATCAGAATGTGTCTTAAAGTCAATGGCATTTTTTTTTTTTTTTTTTTTTTTTTTTTTTTTTTTTTGCGGCACCGGGGATCAAACTCACAACCTCACACCTGCCAGGGCAGGCGCTTAAGCCGCTGAGTCAAACTCCCGGCCCTAGTGTTTTGAGGCAGGGTTGCACTATGTAGCTCAGGCCGGCCTTGTGCTCGCATTGTAGCCCAAGCCGGCCTCAAAGTCACAACGCTCCGCCTACCTCAGCCTCCCGAGCGCTGGGATTAAAGGCGTGCACCACCACGCCCGGCTTAATGGCATTTTTCAATTAACTGAAAGCCCTATTTTTTTTTCTTACAGACATATCAAATCCTATCTTACAACTAATGGCATCTTACAGTACAAAATACAATGGAAATCACATCATAAGGTTTGGATAACGATTAATTATTTAGTATTTTTGTTTTGTTTTGTTTTTTGGGGTTTTATTTGGTACCAGGGATTGAACTCATGACCTCACATTTGCCAGGTAGGTACTTGTGCTACTGAACTAAATCCCTGGCCCTAAGTAAAGTATTCAGAACAGTGGTTCGCCCTCAGTGAGCTGTTTAATTACTAGTTACTACTATTAAACTTACGACTCTGAAAATGGGCAGCCATTAAAGAAAATCTTTATATTTTTACTCATAAATTATGTGTTAGAATGATGGCTGATACTGGGGATGGTTGTTCATGCCTGTATTCGCAGCTACTCAAGAAGCTGAGGCAGGAGAATCCTTTGACCCCAGGAGTTTGAGACCAGCCTCAGAAACATAAGACCCTATCTCAAAAAAAAAAAAAAAATTAATAAAAGAAAGATGCTTAATGCAATGTATTACCAGTGAGGTTAAATGCATGCTCAAAATCTCACATACTACCAGCACTCCTTGGCACAGTGCCTGGTACACAATCAGATCTCAGTGAACTGCTAAGTAAATTGAATGTACAACCTAGGCCTACTCTAGCCAAAGGTTCCCTGTCACACACAAATGTCTAATATCCCTCCTCCATAAAGGGAAACTCACAGGCCATGATTTTTTTTATGTTAAATGATATAGGGAAGATTCTTACTTTTTTAAAAGCTGTGAACACTTTTCCAGTTCAAGACTCAGTGCAGGTTCACCTCTCATAACGCCCTCTCCACCCCCACTTTCCACACATTTAAATTCTCAGCCTCATCCATGAAGATCCAAGTCAAATTCTAGTCCCTGTAAGAAACGTTTTCCCATGTAATTCTCCCCCATTTGGACTTCATTTTATGCCTTCCCATCAATGAATCTCAGCTACCACAAACACTTGATTTGGACCTCACTAGACAGAATAATAATACTGTCTACTTGTGTTAAAATACATGTAAGAATGAGAACTGTAGCCAAGGATTTAGCTCAGCGGCTCAAGCACTTGCCTGGTAAGCACGAGGTCATGAATTTGATCGCAGGTACCAAAAAAAAAAAAAAAAAAAATTACAATTGTGTCTCAATTGTCTGTACTCACCTGGAAGGCTTTACAAGAAGATCATCTTCGATCTGATTTGAGTTTTACTGTTATGCACTGAATCGTGCCCCCCACCAAAGATAAAGTCCTAACCTCAGTACCTCAGAATGTGACCTAGTTTGGGAAAAAAAAGGGTCACAGCACCTGTCCTTAGCTAAGATGATGTCACACTACAGTGAAGCTGGGCCCCAATCCAACATGAGTGATGTCCTGATACGAAGACAGGAGCACACAGGGAGAATGCCATGCAAAGATGGGGACTGATGACTAGAAGAGGAGCCTTGGGACAAATCCTCCTTCACAGCCCTCAGCAGGAACCAAGTGCTGGCACCGTAACCTTAGACTTTAAGTCTCCAGAACTAAGACAGGAAGGAGATCACCGTTGTCCTCAGCCACCGGTCTGGAGCACTTCACCACGGCAGTCCTAGCAAACACACATCGCCTCTCACCTGGACCCTCTTCACACTTGGACTTCTCCAGCCGGCCTTTCATAATCTTCTCATGGCCTCACTCCTCCCTGTGTCAGAATTTTAAAAGTTGGAGTTCCTCCGGGGCCAGCTTCGAGCCCTGTCCTCTTCTCTTTCTGTTTTCCCCTCTGCCTCCTCATCTACCCCAACGCAAACACCATCTGCTGCCTCCCAAATTCCTACCTCAAATGATCCTCTCCTCCAGACCCGCATGCCCAGCTTGTTACTTGACACAAGCCTGCTTTTTCCACTGAGATCACTGAAAACCGCTTTAAATTCAACGTGGCCAAACACGAAAGTCACCACTCACTCTCCTTAAACCCGATCTCTCCTCAATGAGCCCCATCCCAACAAATGGCGCCAACACCCTCTCAGGGACACCAGTCACTCACCTGGGGCTCATTCTTGGCTACTTCCTCCTGTCACCATTCCCAGCCCCATCAGCTCGGTTAAGAAATCTCCCAAATTTCTCAGATCTCTCCCTCTCCTTCCTCTACACTTCCCACCTCCAGCACTTTTTTAATTAACTACAGTGGATTCATCCTGTATGGTAAACCACTCCATGGATTACTGCAGTGGCCCCTTCTCTAGTGCTCTAGATGTGTTCTGACTACTCCCCAGACCATAGACATGCTGAGAAAACTGCTGTGGGTTTCCATTCATTGCAGACTAAAGACCAAAATCCTAAACCAGGCCCTGCCTGGACTCAGCCCAGCCAACTCTACCACTGCGCCTCCCTTGTTCCTGGTGCCCAGGGTTAGCAATATCCTCTGTGCCTGGGATCTGAACAGTGATCCCACCAGGTCCTGTGTCTAAACTCATCCCTCAGCGACTTCACTTATTTAATATGTCCTTATCAGACAGGACAGGTTCAAGACAACCCTTTCTCTGAAGAATTCCCTAAATGTGTTAAAGAAATGATACTTCTGTATTGTCCTCTCTCCTAGCACTTTCTTGATTCCCACCATAGTGGTTAAGCATAATTTACAATTTTGTATCTGGGTGATTACGCGTTCCTATGGATGAGTGTCCCAGACCTATCTTCCTCCTGCTCTATCCCCAACCCTTAGGTCGATGCCTGGCATGCAACAATAAATATTTGTACATAAGTTAATGAATAGTAATGGATATATGGTATGTGTTGAAAAAGTTATTGCCATGTTATAATGTAAACTCCTTTAGTAGAAAGGTAGGTATTGTATCTTTTTAATTTTCCAAAAGCTTACTATTACAGCACAACAGACATATGATAAATGTTATAGGCCATAGCTCAGTGTAACTTAACTGGAACTAAATACATTTCTTCCATTATGGCATTGTTAGCAGTTATACTGCCATAAACAACTGTTAATTTACGTCACTTACTCAAAATTTCAAATCCGATTAGCTTATAACTTCTTTCCTACTCTCAATAGTCCAGATATGAGTAAATGAAAGTTAAACAATAATTTCACATGTGATATAATCATTGCCTTTATCACTAATTCTTTCTTCTCTGGAATTACCAACACACTTGATAGGAAAAACAGGATATGCTCAGAATCAGAAAAATAAAAACAAACATTGCCTCAAAATGAAAGAGTCACTCACTTCAGCCCAATTATAAAATTTTGCTGAAAATTTTCTGAGTGCAGATCTTGATGCAGTGGCAGGAAGGGAACAGCAAGAGCCACCTCTAAAGAAGCAAGATGTGTGAGGCATTTCCAGGGAATACTCTGCATGCATGCCAATTCCAAATCGCTAAATCATATTCTCATTAATAGTGATGACAGAGATTGGAACACGTCTTTTCTAAAAGATGGGGAAATGCTAATATTTCAGAACTTACTTTCTTAAATAAGAATCTTCGAAACAACTTCTACAGGTATCTGTACCCAACAGTTATCTCAAACCTTGGTACGAGGAAGTCCAAAATAAAGACAGCAAAGCTAACCAATATACTCGAACAATCACATCTGTATTGCAGATAAACAAATTCTATTGCTCATGCAGTTTCACATATATTCTCAAAATCATGTTTTCTGATAGTTTTAACAAAAGCAATGTCAACAAAGCAATGAAACTAACTGCCACCAGTCCTTCTACTTCTCAACGCCTGCTTCCTCCCACTTCCTCCTATGTGTCTTCCTATCTATTTTCATTATTAAACAAGCTCAAGGTGAAAACTGTTACAGCACCCAGAGGGTTTTTGTGAATGTGGTAGCTTCTTCCTTCTAGCTGCTACCTCCTGGACCTTGTACTCTACTGGGTCCCCTATCTGTAGATTCAGTTTTGAATACAGATGCCACTCAGAGAAACCGAGGTCAACATTCACAGACCTAGTGCCTCCCACTGCAGCATTCAGACATTCTGCACTGGCTGTTCAACTCTGCGGGCCCGTGGTTCTTTCAGAATTGTCTCAGAGACTCACGCCCATGAGGTCATGCCCAGCTGACCTCCTCAGAACGCGATACCCTGAAGCACAGCTGTAAAAATAGAGCACTCTCACTACTTCTTGCTCACTGATACAGAACAGAATGGTCTCTCAATGTTAGAGAACTAGCATGTTCGTGTAATTACACAAATACAAGGTGAAATAAATGAATAAAAAAGGCTTAAATTATAGAAATGTATTTTCTCATGACCAAGTTATATAAAGCAAACTCTGTGACACACAGGTTCTGACCACTTAGAAAAAGGTGATGATATAAAAGCTCTCTAACTGAAAGTGTTTGAAGTCTCAGATTAAATCACTCCTACTATAACTCTTTCAAATATAAACATCTATCGTTAACATTCACACATTTCCTCATAGCATATAATTCCCTACAGATTACTTCTAAATCATACAATTTTGATTATTTTATTGTAAAAGCATGCTTCTTTGATTTAAATGCCATTATCAGTTCCAAGTTTATCTATCTATCCTGTGATTCCAACTAATTATTGACATTTCCATTCACTCAGACTGGCTTTCTTAATTCCAGTGTGTTTCTGGTGTGTGTTTTTATTTTTGGTCTATCAAAATGCAAGCAAAAAGAACTCTCAAAAATTATAAAGACCTCTGAAAAAAGTCACCCCAATTCTCTTTCTTCATGAGACAAAATTCTAAGTAACAGAAATAAAAGGAAAATTACCAAAAAATTTCTGGAGAATGTTCTTTATTTATGCAAAATATATATAATAACCTCTGCTCTCTTTCTTTTAACTGTAGTTTTCTTTCAGAGCTTTATATTTAATATTTGATTCATTGTTGTGTTATAAAAACAGAAAAATGAATCCTCCTAGATTCTTACTGGATAGGTCCAGAATGCATTTTACCAGCGAAACCTGAAACCAGGAACTGTCTATAAATATCTAATATACAAATCTAGGTCTAAAGTAATCTCATGTATGAGCCTTTTTAACCCCCAGAATCACATTGCTATTCATGAAACATCATAATGCAGTATACATTATGGACAGTTCATCAGCCTTTTATTCCAGTTCCCAGTTTTATAAATATCCTCTTATTTGCCCTCTACAAATAAAACCCATGTTTAAAAGAGGTTAAATCTATTTAAATTTAGGAAATAAATTGTAAGCTGCATTAACTATACAATACTAGTAAACAGCATTTTAAAACATTTTAAGTTTACTTAGTTAAAAAATGATACCCTGACATGGCTCTCATTCAATTTCTTACACATTCAGAGTGATCATGCTCTAGTCATATTAATAAATAGTAAATAAATCTATACAAACACTATATTGGTCATTGACGGTAAAAAGAATCTATTCCCTCAAAGGGAGACAGACATCTCTGTAAAAATCACTTACTCAAACAATGTAACCATGGGAATTTAAAAAAACACTCTATTATGGGTAATAACATAGTTTTCTAAGGACTGTTTTATGTCCTTAAACTTTCTGAAGCATTTCTATAGCAGGAAAGTGAGTAGCTCAATCTTCCTATATGTCCAGCAAACATTTCCTTAACCATTCATTCCATCTCCAGAGATAAGAACTGTGGCCCTGATTTGCATAACTGACTCATAAGGTCACACAGTTACCACCAAAAAGAAAGTCACAAATATAAAATGAATGTCTCCTCTGATATATTCACCTACCTATGTGTTATTTTGTTATCTTAGTATTTCCCAGGACTTGACCTCCAAAGGTCATGGCACTAAGACCTGATTTTGATCCTGTTCTGTATCATAGTTCTGTTCCAGCAAATGACTTACAGGGTGGTCCCCTTTTGTACATCCAAGTAACAGGTATATATTCCCAGTATCGCACAAACAACCAAGTCCCCACCTTATAGTTTAGATCTAAAATGCCCCTCAAAAGTCTCATGTTTAGGGATAGCATTTTGGGAAGGGAACAGTACATCCATCAGTTCAAAGTTGACAGTGCTGTTAGGAGATAGGGCCTGGTTGGAGGTGAGTTATGGAAGAAGTGGCCTGCAAAGGTTCATTCTTGTTCCTGACAGCTCCCTTCTCTCTCTCTCTGATTCCTGGCTGCCATGGGATGAAGAGTTTTCCTCCACCAGGCTCTTACACCATGCCAGTCCTGCTTTGGAGCCAGTTAACCATGGACTAAACCCACTGAAACTGAAATAAACCTCTCCTCCTTTAAATTGCTGGTGTCAGATATTTGTTCCAATAATGAGAAAGTAACTAATACACCCCATGACCCACAACAGAAGGAAGAACTCAGTTGGCAATTCTCCAACTATCAGGAGATAAATTCCTAATATATCTTATCCACCGAACTTTATTTCTTTACATGCTAGATTATTTATTGTAATAGAAGAATAAACTTGCCAGGGTGGGGGGTAACTATCATCAAGAGGAAGAATATTTTTTAAACTAATCTGAATAAATAATTAAACCATCTTTTTTCCTAATTCAGTCCTTCATATGCCAATTAAATCCACCAAATGTATACTGAGCTAAAATAAGGAACCAGGTAACATAGTCATGGAAAAGGGTAATCCAGAATTTGAATTCAGACTGCCTGAACTTAAACTCAAACTCTAAAACATACCAGTTGCGTGTCCTTAGACATTTAACCTCTCTGTCCTTCAGATTTTTCATTTATAAATTAAGGAGACTAACAACCTTTCCTCATAAGATAAAGAACTTGAGATATGAGATAAATAGGAAGATAAATTAATAAAAACAAATAAAACTCTAGAAAAGTGGCTGGCACTTGATTTTTAAAAATCACTATTATGAATTAAAAATTCCACCAGATTCTGATGTGACAAGAATAAATACAGCTGTGTTGCCTCATCCCTACCGAAGACTGCAAGTAAGTGGGGCTACAAACAAATCTCAAACCACTGGTTTACCCTCATCTGAGAGAACTAGGAAGAAAAGGATTATACAACATGTTTGGAAATTCTAGAATTTAATTCTCTTTCAGTCAGAAAAGTTGGAGTCTGATTTAAATGCTTCCCCTACATTTACCAGGAGTCACAGTTTAAGTAGCCATTTACACTAAATAGCAAATGATAAACAAAAATAAATGCCAATCCTCCAACTCCTAAGTCACCTTCAGTGCTTTTATTGCCTGAAGTCTCCATGGTGTATTTGGTACTGATGCTCACGGTCTCCGTTGGGAAAGTCTTGACTTTACCAGCTTCTAGAAGACTCTTAGTTACCCTCTGTAGCTCTAGTCCATGACAGCTTATACCCCCAGCTTTCATAATCTCCTGCTTGCTCCTTAAACTTTATCCACACTATGCTAGTCAGAATTTTCCAAACTCCCCACGCATCTTCAAAGTCTCATCCAGCCATTTCAGAAGACTCCAGATCCATGCAAGGGCAGCTGAGGAAATGTTCCCTTTACCCCTCTCTGTCAAAGCCTTCTTGGCATCCCTGCTTTTTTGTTTTTTGTTTTGTTTTGTTTTGTTTTTGGCACTGGGGATTGAACTCACAACCTCACGCCTGCCTGACAGGTGTGTAAGCTGCTGAGCCAAATTCCTGGCCCTGATTTTTTGAGGCAGGGTCGCACTGTGTCGCTCAGGCTGGCCTTACAGTCGCATTGTAGCCCAAGCAGGCCTCGAACTCACAACGCTCCTCCTACCTCAGCCTCCCGAGTGCTGGGATTATGTTTTGTTTTGTTTTTGCCTTGATCCTACAATGTCCCAACTGACTTACAGTGGCTCCTTCACTAGACCCTGATGTCTATGAGGGTAGCACCTATGCTCTCAGTGTTTGATAACTATAAATGGCACAAGTAAAAAAGCAGGTAAGTAGTCTTCTTAAATTTTAAAATAATTAAGATCCACAATGGCCTAAGTTTCTTTCCCCTTACCACATTTACTAAGTGCTTAGTAAAGACCAAGTACTTGAATTCATTTAATCTTCTTAATGTTTTAAGAGTTATGCCTCTTTGACAGATGAGGAAACTGAGGCTAAGGAAAACAGCATAGCTTGCCCAAGGTTGCACAAATAGAAAGTGACCAAGGCACTGTTCAATCCTCAGCAGACCAGCTCTAAGACCTACTCTCGTGGCCACGCTCTCTTTACTTGCCACAAATCTGGTTAAGCAACAGAACTGGCTCTCCATGGGAATTATGCAACTTATAACACTTAAAGATAGATTTTTTTCAAACTATTTTGTCCATGCATGAGCACGTAAAATATATTGTATCTTCCAGAAAACAAAGATGCTTTTCTATAAATCCTGTTCAATATCTAACATCCTATTACTAAATTAATAATTAGTAATAAATCAACTGACTATGAATAATACAAGTATCAAGGGGAAATATTTCATAATTAAATACTTACTAGCAATTGAATAAACATGAACAAAGTACAACCTATGGTATTAGAAAAGAATAAAATAGCAAGTTAATGCTGTGGGTAACCATTACCACTATGGTAATGACAATCTCCTACATGCTATGAACATTTTTATTTAGCTCCACCCAACCAAGAGACTGTCTAAGACTATCTTTCCATCTTTTTTAAGACTGTTCATATGCAATACCAAATAATATTCAAGCTGAGAAGCTTCACTGGAGGGATCCCAAACAGCCTGTTTTTCATTTAGCTGTTTCACATCAGTGACATACAGAACCCTCACAATTAAATCAAGGCTTTCAGGAGATGAATATAAATTTCTAAATTCCATAGCTAAACACTCATTTTATCACAAATATTTGTTGAACACCAAGATGTGCAGAGCCTAAGACAAAACAAAAATGTAGGGCTCCTTGTTCAAAAATATAAGCTATCAAGACGTGGACAGAAGAGCATTATGCCAAACTCAGCGATCTTCTGATCTTGGGGCATTGCCACTGTGCAAGTCCCAGCCCCAAGGAGCAGCCCTGTCCAGCACCTCCTTAAGCACTGGAGGTGGAGCCAGTGCCTTTTAACCCATCTCAATTAGATCCAAACCTGATTGGGAGGGTGGGGGATGGGGGAACCCGCTCAAATATGCATCAAAGGTTCTGTTAGGCAATTAATATTATGATTAAGTGCTTTAACAAAAGAAAAAAAACTATAGATCCTAAACCACTCTTCAGAGTCTCAGGGTTAAGTGCAAGTTAAAATTATTCAAATTGAAGTGGGCTGCTCTTAAGCTTCCCTAAATGTCTTCTTTTGTAAATCAGTACGTCAAGGAAATTTAAAAAAAACTATTTTTTTCATCAGTTCAAAAGCAGGAGTAACAAACCATTAAAACAGCAAACAAAGCCTCAAGGTTGCAGCATTGTTTCTTCCAATGTTTCAACTGAATACATGTTTACTGTGCATCTACTGTATGTTTACACATCCATTTTTAAGACTCTAATTAGGTCTCACTTTTGCTGAATTTAAACCCCTTGACAAAAAAGAGACTTCCAAAAGTATAGCTGAGGAACAGGAAACAGCACTGGAAACATGAGAGATGGCGCTCTGCACCTGTCTGTGCCAGGAGCAAACGCTCGGAGCTGTGCATCATTCTGGGGGCCTAGAATTCAGTGAGGACAAGGACGAGTGAAAACTAGTCCTGCTCATGCAGTTCAATGGGAAAGGCAGACAGTCAACAACTCATTCTTTTTAAAAATACTTCCAATTACCATTTCAGCCAGGTCTGGTGGCACATGCCTATAATCCCAGACCTGGAGAGGCTGAGGCAGGAGGATCACTGCAAGTTCGAGGCCAGCCTGGGCTACGAAGTGAGTTCTAGGCCGGCCTGAACTGCATAACGAAGCCCTGTATCAAAAAAGACAAAAAAAAAAAAAAAAAAAAAAAAAAAAAAAAAAAAAAAAAAAAAAAAAGAAAGAAAAAAAAATTACAATTCCAAGAATGAGGGCTTGCATTTATTCTGGGATTTTCCTCTAAGAAATACAAACTTTTCAGATGAGACATAAAAGATACTCCTCAGCCCAGTCTCATCAGAACTGTACTTTTCTACAACATGAAAAGTAGGCTATAACCCCAAAGTAGGTATATCTGTAATTCACGTAAGAATCAAATCACATGTTTGGACCACAATGTTAGGTGAGGTGCTATAAAAAGTCAGGCTGTAGGCAGTCTTCACATGTGGTGGCTTTTACACGACAGCATGTCAATCTGCTGATGACTATGAGATTCAATTACTCTGTCTAAAGACCCTACTTAGCACCTCCAGTGAGATGCTGCACAAGAACTGGGGACAACTGGTAATACAAACCTGGAGGAGCTGACACTTACAGTAAAACAACTAAATGATTATTTTCATGGTTATGTGGTATAAATATTCCCCGGTTCGATGTCATATATGGCCCAGGATGGTTCAGCAACACTTAAATCTTAGACAAACTAGGGTACAGTGGACCCACATATAATGTGGTCTCAAAGCATGGAATTAACATCCACGAGAATAAACCATCCCACATCAGATATAACTGTCTAATTTTACAATGGGGAAAAGCAAGGACAAGAGAATCACATAAAAAAAAACTAATCTTGCCCCAGCAGTCTGAGAGGCTGAGGCAGAAAGATCACAAGTTGGAACCTAGCCTGGGCAACTCAGTGAGGCCCTATCTAGAAAAAAAAAAAAAAAAAAAAGCTCAAATATAAATTCCAATTTTATTTCCTTAAATAAGCCATTGTACCATCAGAAATTTTTGTGAATTTTACAGTCAGACAACTTGGTAGGATAACAATAATTGACACTCTAATAAAAAAAAGATTTGTCTTGTATTTTGTCAAAGAAAAAAAAAGCTAGCCTAAAGGCATAATTTCAAAATCTATTTTCTTATTCCAATTAAGTCAGTGACCTTAAAGTTCCTTATTACATAAATCAGCAAGAAGTTTCCCAAGAAAAATGACACTGTACTATAGACACATTTAATGGTCATGTGGGAAGTTTTTTTTTTTTTTTGGAAGGAAAAGACTTAAGCAATACAAAAGCGCAAGTCAGTGGTTTGCTTCGTGACTCAGCTAGGCGTAAACATGTAAACAATGTACATTCCAGGGTGGAACGATTTTCTAGGTTTATGGGGGACGACGAGATAATATTTTCGGCTAGTGAAGTCTGTCCTGTGTCAAGTCTTTGATACAAGAAACTTTCGCAGACCTCCCCGTGAACTCTGGCATTCTGGCTATGTGGCCCAAAGCACAATCTACCATGACAAAGCCTCTTCAGCGCCAGCGAGGAAAGTCCACCGTGGCCGCAGAGCTGATGCTGTCCTCCGTGTCACATCTGCAAGTGTGGAAGACACGCGGGACACACATCACTAAATTAGATTATTCACACAAAATGTTGCTCTTAAAATCAAACTTGAAGCATCATTAGTGTAGACAGGAACACGTACTAAAACGCCTTGGTTGACTCGTGTTCAATTTGAAAAAAGAAAAAGAAAAAAATCCTACCTACAACAAAAAACAAGGCTGTCAAAAAAATCCATCTATAATTTCAGGATAATAAAGTCTGGGCTGCCAGACTGTCTTCAAGTTTGCAAAGATGATGAGTACTTGGTTTAAAAAATAAAAACAGAAGCTATCGATTTTACCTAAATAACGACTCGAGTGGAGAACGCGAGGGGCTTTCTGTGAGCGCCGCGCCCGGGAGCGCCTCGCGCACGACGTTTGCACTTTGCACTCAGCACTCAGCGCTCTGTTTCCACAACAAAGTCAGGAGGTGGCAGTTAGACGCTGGGTGAACGCAGGTTTCCTGTCAGGGCTCTGCGAGCAGAGAGATTGTATATTGTGTCGAGGCGAAAAGAAATCGGCCGGGCCCTCTGAGGTCAGCATTATTCAGCACTCAGGCCGGGGCTCGGGGCGCCCCCACCCCCACCCGGGTCCCCAGCTCCTCCCACGCCGCGCCTCCGCACCGCCGGGTGCTCTGCGGATGCCCGGGGCGCCGCGGCCCGAAACTAGGTCTGCGCCGGCCGCCGGGAGTGGCGAGCCCCACTTTCTCCGGGCAGGAAGGGGGGAGGCCGAGAGCATTTCCTGTTGTGCAGCTGAAACCGGCGGAGACGTCACTGCATTCATACGCCCTCGGGTGTCAGCAGCCCCGGGGCCAAAGTTCAGGCGCGGGCAGGGCAGGGCAGAGCAGGGCAGGGCAGGGTAGGGCAGGGCGGGCGGGGCTCGGGGTGCGCGGCCGGGGCTCCCCGCGCCCGGCTCGGGAACGCGGCCACCTGAGGCCACCCGGGTCCACAGGGCGGAGCTGCCGGGGACCGCGGGCCGCGCTCCGCCGCCGCTCCCTTCCCAAGCGAACAGGACGCGCGCTTCCTGGGGCCGGAGGAAGCACTTTCCCTGCGCGAGTTTCTCAGCTCAGCTGGATTTCCAACGTAATCTCCCCCGGCGTGACTGTTTCCATTACGATTATTTTGAAATCATCAAAAGTGAACTGCGTTCAAGCACTGTTGTTGGAACGGTTTTCCCCTCTCCAATTGTGGATTACCTAAGTATCTGTCAGATGGAAGAGGAAAAGGAGCCTGTGTGTACTGCATAGGGCCAATCAGATCAAAGAAAGCCCCTGCCCCCCAAAAAAAATCCCTTAAAAAACATATTCTATATTCTATATATTAAAACACTTCTTTTTATTAGGACACAAAGATATCACATCTCAACCAATGAAAAAGGAACCGTCTCCTAAGAATCATTCTTACATTTATCTTAACAGCAACAAAACGTTTGGCCAAAACGATTTAAAACAAACCATTCACATTTTTAAATGGTGAGTTTTTTAAAAGTTTCCTTGATCCTAAATTTCCGGCCTTCCATTTAGTTTCGAACCATAAGCCTGATTAGAACCATATATAATTCGACAGAATTGTTGACTTACAGTAAATAGCGGTTTAAAACGACCATAAGCTGTTGTATAATAATGATGAAAAGCAAAAATAGCTTAGTTGCAGTTTGTTAAGGAGATAGATTGTTAATTACAAGATAAGTAATAGATTTTGTCTCATGGTGAACCAACATCAGAGACGTTAAGTTGTCCCAACATCCCTAATATTTGAGCTAAGCAATGTTTCACAACCGGATATGAATTAAAAAGTTTATGGTTTTATGTAAGGTAAACTATGGACTTGGGTTGATCACTGAGTCTATAGCATCTTGGGTTTTAACAATGTGTCAGTCTGGTGCAAGAGTTTGATGGCAAGGAGGCTGTGGTTAGGAACTGGATATGACAATTCGCTATTATCTCCTGCTCAGTTTGCAGTGAGCCTAAAACGCACCCACCGCCCCGCAAACTACATTTTACAAATATGTTTAGGCCTTTGTAAGCATCATGATACTTAAAATTTGTTCATTTCATCGTAATTCACAAACCTATCAGTACTTAATCTGTTATCTTATTTCCTAAACATCTGAGTTAAACATGTATTTTATCACCTAATATTTTATATTTACATAGTAAAGTTCACCATTTACTTCATGTATATGTCTATCCTCATGTTATCAAGAAATAAGCTCAAAGAACTGAAATCTCCACTCAGTATAAGACAATCAGACTTGCAAAGTCCTAAACAAGCTCCCTTCAATCTTGCTGAAAAGAATCCTAAATCCTAGCCATTCCCAAACTGCTTACTCCAAACTAAAACCACTCTTTTACTTCTTAATACCCAGTGCCTGCATGTGAGTTCCAGAAGGGAACCTAACAAATATTCCATCCAACTTCTGTACTTCCTTGCCTGGATACAGCAACTTTTAAATGACTTCTGTGAGTTTTCCAAATAGTATCAGAGGAATTTTTATTGTAAAAGTGATTCCAATGTGTGCAGTCCTAGGAATTACTGCAGTGAAAGGTTGTCTGTCTTCTGAATCAACTGTTTTAGTGTCATTAGTGTCCCTCCACCAATATTAATCATGTTTATCCATTAAATCTATGCAGTGATTCTGGTTTTTCATGAGCATAATATTACTTACTACTTCAAATCATCTGTCAATGGTATATGACTAATATGCCATGAATTACAAGTGAATGCTCCAACACTGTCCAAGCTCAATGAAAACTATTCCATGTACATGCTTTCTAGTTTATATTCAATTGCCAATTATGGCACTTGGGAAGGACAAGAAGGATGGCTAAAATCTATTCTATTTTCTAATCTTAATTACCAGCTAAATGAAATCAGTACCATCATAAATTTAGTACAGACTAAAACTATAATGACCAGTATGATAGCAATAAAATACATACATCTGTGAATAAATACAAAATTGAAAATATAGCCTTTAATCCCAGCACTTGGGAGGCTGAGGCAGGAGGACCCTTGTAAGTTCAAAAGCAGCCTGGGCTACAAAGTGAGTTCAAGACCAGCCTGAACTGCATAGTGAGACCCTGTCTCAAAAAATAGGGCCAGGGATTTAGCTCAGTGGCCTAAGTGCCTGCCTGGCAGACACGAGGTTGTGAGTTCAATTCCCGGTACAAAAAAAAAAAAAAAAGAAAGAAAGAAAAAGAAAGTATAAACCAGTATACTAAACTATGAGTTTTTCAGGTTCCTGGTGCAATTTCCCAAATGCATCTCTGTTACATTATGCAAAAAAACAAAAAAGAATGTTCTGTTGGGTAATATATTTTACACTTTCTCTTCACAAATGGAAGGGAAACAAACTTTAAAATGTTCCAGTTTTGTGATTTAGTATGTTATGAGAGTACACAATTTTTTTTTTCACCAGTAACTGAACTCAGGACCTTGCAATTGCCAGGAAGGCGCTGTGCCACTGAGTTATATCCCCAGTCCTAGAGTACACAATTCTAACCTAATAATATA